>JAGFPH010000309.1:110485-122828 GCA_018207615.1 Philaenus spumarius
ATATTCTTGCTGGTTACAGAGTACTGCCTGATTATATAATACATAAACTAAAACGCTACTTCCAACATATTATTATTGTTAACAGAGCATTTTCCGATCTTAAACATACGATAGAACTCCACGTTTAGCAAGAATATGCTGGTTACAGAGCACTGCTCGGTCATATAAAACAGAAACTAAAACGCTACTTCCAACATAATATTATTTGTAACAGAGCATTGTCCGATCTTAAACATACGATAGAACTCCACGTTTAGCATATTCTTTTGGTTACAGAGCACAGCCCGATTATATAAAACATAAACTAAAACGCTACTTCCAACATATTATTATTTGTAACAGAGCATTGTCCGATCTTAAACATATGATAGAACTCCACGTTAAGCATATGCTTGATGGTTACAGAGCACTACCCGATTATATAAAACATAAACTAAAACGCTACTTCCAACATATTATTATTTGTAACAGAGCATTGTCCGATCTTAAACATACGATAGAACTCCACGTTTGGCATATTCTTGCTGCTTACAGAGCATTGCCCGATTATATTAAACGTAAACTAAAACGCAATTTAAAACATATTATTATTTGTAACAGAGCATTGTCCGATCTTAAACATATGATAGAACTCCACGTTAAGCATATGCTTTCTGGTTACAGAGCACTACCCGATTATATAAAACATAAACTAAAACGCTACTTCCAACATATTATTATTTGTAACAGAGCATTGTCCGATCTTAAACATACGATAGAACTCCACGTTTGGCATATTCTTGCTGGTTACAGAGCACTGCCCGATTATATAAAACATAAACTGAAACGCCATTTAAAACATATTATTATTTGTAACAGAGCATTGTCCGATCTTATACATTTGATAGAACTCCACGTTAAGCATATGCTTGCTAGTTACAGAGCACTACCCGATTATATAAAACATAAACTAAAACGACATTTAAAAAATATTATTATTTGTAACAGAGTATTGTCCGATGTTAAACATGCGATAAAACTCCACGTTTAGCATATTCTTGCTGGTTACAGAGTACTGCCTGATTATATAATACATAAACTAAAACGCTACTTCCAACATATTATTATTGTTAACAGAGCATTTTCCGATCTTAAACATACTATAGAACGCCACGTTTAGCAAGAATATGCTGGTTCAAAGCACTGCCCGATCGTATAAAACATAAACTAAAACGCCACTTACAACATATTATTATTTGTAACAGAGCATTGTTGATCTTAAACATACGATAAAACTCCACGTTTAGCATATTCTTGCTGGTTCAAAGCACTGCACGATCGTGTAAAACATAAACTAAAACTCCACTTCCAAAATATTATTTGTAACAGAGCATTGTCCGATCCGATAAACCTTAAGCATTCACAAAATCACCACAAGACCGCCAACCTTCTTCATTTAAACAGATATAGGACCTAAGTAAATGGCTTCTCATTTATTTTAAAGTTTAGGCTAAAACTTTTTACTTTTTTTTTTGTTAATAAATATCATTAGTTTTTGTGTTTTTTGGTTTTATCGATGACAGGCGCGTATTCATGGGGCGACCGCCCAGGATCCCGTACCATATACATATTAAATAAATTACTTATGCAATACAGACGAGTTTATAGTTTATATTGAAGTTTAACCGCGAGGCACTGCGGAATATACAAATATTAAATAATATAATTATGAAATACAGAGGAATTGAGTTTACATGGTAGAGCCTAATACTGTACCTAACTATCTGATCGCGGGGCACCACGCAATATGAAAATTAGGCTAAATAAACGAGTTATAAATACAGATGAATTTTTTAGTTTATATTTAATATTTCACACTGGGTCCACATTAAATAAAATGAGGTAAATTCGCGACTAGCAAGAAATAGAGAAACAATTAATAATAATCTGCCTTCAATACAAGAGTGAAGAGTCATCTTTTCAGAAAACCTAATTTATCGTTTTTTACAAGTTTTATTTACTAACCCATATAATTAACTTTAGAGTCTGCTGTAGTGGAAACCATCTTGGATTTTTATCCCGTAAGTTCATTGTAAAATTAAAAACCATTATTTCGTTATGTTTTATCATAAAATTGCTTGAATTTTAACCACAATCACAATACGCATCCGTATTGCCTTTTACATTAGTTTAAATCCCGTTTATTTGTTATGTAATTGACATTTTTTAAGTACCAAGTTTGAATTTTTTCTTTACACAATAAATAATTAAAAGTAAATCGCAAGTAGGATCCGTGATTTTATAAAGCATGTTTAGTTTTTTTCTCACCACGCAATTTCAAAACATAGATTTATAAAATGATTTTAAATAAGGTAATGTCTACGAGCTCAGCTGAAAGAAACTACTCCGTTTGGTTACCGCTATAGGGTGAAACGCTGGAGTCTCCAGTTTCTTTCTTTTTTGCTGGAGCAGAGCCTTAATACAGGTTTTCTGTTAATTGTATTTGTTTCCTAATCTAAACATATTGATTTTCCTAATGCTTTTACTTTATCAAAACTATAATTTCGGTACTGTTTTATTTAGGCTACTATTTGACATCATTTGGAAATAATACAAATGTGTGTACATTTATTTTACTAATTAGGCCCTACTATTAATTTGCAGGTCTGCTTATTAAAATCTTACATCTTTAATACAGCACGTAACGTCAGTTTTACACTAGTACACTCTATAATGTAACCTTAGTTTTCCTTTGTGTGATCTGTAATATTTATTTTGTTTTTAGACATTACAACATTTCATTTTAATTTTTAATTTGGTTACTTTCTTATTTCCTAACTGTTTAATATTTACGAAAGTAAACAGTTTAAGTTTTCTTTCGAACAAAAAATCTAAATCGGTACTAAAAAATAAAAATAAACCCCCCCCCCCCCCCCCCCCCCCCTCGGGGGCAGTCAACCCGCCCCATCCAAGTTTTTCCCGCCCGAAATGTAGTTTCCGTGCACTTAATTATTTGCTAAACCCATCTCTGTGTCATAAATAAATTTAAATTAATATTGAAACCGAGTAGAGTCATAAAGTTTCCGAGTCAATGACTGCAGTTATAATTGGTCGTTAGTCTGCCACGCGCACTGTCGCTTATGACGCCATTGGGTAAATCTAATTTAGCTTTTACGTAATAAAAAGGTAGCCTGAAAGAGATTACTTTTGTGTGTTTTAATAATGTGGGAAAACGGATGCAACACCTGTCGCGCTAATCTTTAATTCCCCGACGAGATAAGCAGCTATTTGATTGATTAGATTTTGAATCCCAGACCTGTAAACTCGTGCCTGTCAGTCCGTGTGTCACAGCACTAGCCACAATGGCAGTTCCTTCATTTTGTAACCTTCCATTGAATACGCAATACTAATTATTATTGGTTCATAAGTTGACTATGTTTTGGCTCTGCTTGTCGAGCTGATTTCATTTATGGTATCATTATCTCTTCTTAACTTCAACACCACACGTTATGTAGGCCACGCAAATGGATCGCAATCGCGACTTTAGCAGTCGTCTGATACGTAAAAGGATCGCGATCGCGACTTTGGCAGTCGTCCGATACGTAAATGGATCGCGATCGCGACTTTGGCAGTCGTCCGATACGTAAATGGATCGCATTTTCAAACTAAATACAATTGAATTATAAACTTGGACAATATTATAAATATATTACATTCGTCGATTTTATGAATTTACTTTAATTAAAAATCCCCTAAATTTAATTAATTTTAAAAGATTATGTTTTGAATTTTCAAATGGAAGTTATTTTATTTCTTAATGTAAAAACTTGATTGCCTGTTACTTACAGACACAAGATGTTCAATTTTGCGTATTTGGCTCCTCAGAAGGTGTGAATTCCTCTTAGAGATGTCTTCTGCTTGGTTCCAAGATGGTGTTGATTCCCTCTTCTGAAAGCTCTCTTCTTCTCGACTGCTCCGACGTTGATAACTCCTTTTCATCTTTTGGCAAGACAAGCCTTCTTCTTATTGTTTCTTCTTAGCGACGACTTTATGGCCCGCTAACTAACTGGAGTTAGGATTAAACGATCACCGAATCTTCTACGTACTTTCACGTATCTCGTTGCTATTTCCAGAGGCTGAGTCGTGTTTACCCCGTGCTGGTTTATCCGTAACTGACTTCAGAAACTGCATTCGCTGCCCTCCTTGGGTTGTTTTCAGTCAAACGAGTCTCTTCCGTAAAATTTGTAAGAAATTCTTATTTCTTAAGTTATAAATATATTTCTTAGACCTAATATATTTGTTGAATTAATTATTTCATGAATTTTGGTATACTTTTCTTCTCTTAATTTGGCATCGTTTAATTGATTTCGACATATTACTGTTCCTTTATGGTTTTGATTTGACTTGAGTAGTCAATCCTATCAAGGCGTATTAAAGAAGGTGTGTGCATCGAGGAGCGTGAACTCGTCCGGCCCGCGCAGCTACGTCACGTGCTACACACTGAACCAGCAGTTCCGAGCGCAATTGTAAGCTTTTGCTCAAACTGCGAATTAAATACTTTATGGTTGTCTAAAAATTATGTTTTTGGTATCGATGGAAAGGTAATAAAGTGAGCATTAAAATGATCTATGTCCATGGTCAAATATTTCTAGGCGTATAATTTTGAAACAAGCCTAAATCTAATATACGGGTTTGAATAACAAAAAAAACTACCCTAAGTGAGGAAGTTTTTTACTATTACTTTCGGGTGGCATTCAAAGACATAGAATTGTAGAGAATAAAATGTAGTAAATACTGACATCAATTTTTTTTATGAAAGTTATAGCTGTCCTACATAATAAGATTGTAATCAAAACCATAGTTACTATCTTCTTGTGGCGATTGAATGTACGCTAATCTAATTTGTTATTAGTTCTCATTTCTCTTCGTTATTTATTATTCACATTGTTGTGAACAGGTAAATTTTGTTTAATGTATAAATATGAATTTTTAAAGAGTTGACAAATTTAAGTAGCTCTATAGGGTCAAACCTTTTACCATCAATAAGATAGTGATTTTTTAAATCTATTGGTTTTGTTATGTTTACTAGGCCTACTATTACTAGTAGGCTATTAAATTTACTTTTCAAAAATTGAAATTATCTAAAATTGTGATTGTTTAGTTAGCCTACCCAAGGATAAATAATAAATCAAAATTAATATAAACTAATTATCAATGAAATAATTAAAAAAATAGTAGCCTAGTCTAGGTGATAAATAAAAGGTCGTAGTGAATACAACATTGAGTTTTATTTCAGTATTAACCCTAGATTACTTATGTCAAAATTTAGTCACAGGATTACTTATTTATCGTAAATTTGACTACTAACAAATATATTTTTTTTTTTACTGTACTAAAATAATTTCGTAATTATTTTTTTAAACTGTAATTGTATCCTAGCATATTTCAGGCTATATATATATATTTTTTTAAAGAGTTATACATCAAATAAATAAAATAATTTGTACCACCAATATTTTATTTTTGTTACTCTTTAAAATTGTTTAATAACATACAATAGCATTTCTGTCCACTTCAAACATAAAACAATGTTAATACTCTAAAAATATATGTTTAACTGTCTAAGCGTCAGGCACTTTTTTACTGCTTGTACACTTGTCATTATCACTTAGATAGAATGTATCCTATTCAAGTAAAGTGTACACTATTATACATTTTATTGTTCAGGAAAGTATGGAGAACATTGCCATGTAAACAAAATATTTAAACAAATTTCTCTAACTATTTTTGCGCTTCAAAAGAAAAAAACAGATTGGGAAACCAAAGTTTCAAAAGTAAGGGTTTTAGAAAAATACTACACAGCTTTTTAATTATAAATCCAATATATACAAAAATAGGGGAAACCCCTGCGTGCTCCGCAAGCCAACCTCGTTGGAACCTTCTAAAACATAATCATTTTATGTTTTCTTTATAATAATTGTTTAGGATTCATAATAACCCCAAAGCTAAGATGGTAAATAATGTTAAATGTTCAAATCAAATTTTTCGTATATTTTATAACAGCAGTTATAATAAAGGTTAAAAGAACCAGCAAGGCTCAGGTCTTTAATAAAAACCTAACCTAAAAGTTTAAAATACAAATAATTGCTTCAAAGTATGAAATCAGCTGTTAATGGAAATATTGGAGCAAACAGACATTTTATTCAATTGGTCGCTGTAGTATTGAATGTAAATACATGTGTTGGTTCAT
Organism: Philaenus spumarius; assembly: GCA_018207615.1. Classification (NCBI taxonomy): domain Eukaryota; kingdom Metazoa; phylum Arthropoda; class Insecta; order Hemiptera; family Aphrophoridae; genus Philaenus; species Philaenus spumarius. The sequence continues at coordinate 116,715 of JAGFPH010000309.1, forward strand.
CATTCTAGGTCTAACCTAAGATTTTTTCCGACTAAATTTACAAATATTGAAATACAAAATGTTTTTATTAACATTAATTATAGCCTATGTTAATCAGGGATAGTGTAGCTTTTTATTTCGTAGATCAACATTTCTTGGGAACCGATGAAACCTTACTCGTAAAAAGCTGTCTTTTTTGTTTGAGTTACCGAAGCCAAACATGGCACAAAAATGCATTATAATTAATGTTTATTAATTATAAGAAATGTATTACAATAATACACTATGTTGCCTATAATTAATAACATAATATGACGTCAAAAGAGCTTGAAGGTCGTACAGGTTTCGGCGGTAAATATGCCGAAGGAGTCTAGACTGGAGCTCCGACTGTGTAGCACCCTACGTCACGGGTAGGCTAGAGTGGAGGGAGAAGCTGCGCATGCACACACCTTCTTTAATACGCCTTGAATCCTATGATGTCACCTTTACTCTCAGCCTGCCTGGCTTGCTCTCCTGTCTGGACTTGTCTGTTTCTAAATTTGGTATAGTTTTTTTATCAAAACTCTATAACTTTTTTATCTGTTGCTTGATTTTGGATTTGAAGTCTTGAACGATTCGTGATCACTTTCTGAATGCTTCCTCGTTCGAATAATGTTTCTACTCCCGATATTTCTCTATTTATATGCTTCGAAAGTTATTGCTTTTATTTTTAAATTTACTTTTTGTACATTTAAAAATTTTGAACATGTATTTCCCTTATCTTCTTTGACTTGTCTTGAAACGCACTAATCTGGTTTTGGATGTTTTGTACCTTAATTAGTTCCTGAGATATGCTCCTTTTTGTCTGTTCTAATTACTCTCTTTTGTTTGTAATTTTTCATTCCCACCTTTTTAACTTATTTTCATTTCTCATATGGCTTTATTACAATACATTACATATACCTTGTACATATTCTATCGATTTACTCCCCTTTTTCCCTTTACTTTACCTTTTTTTTAATTAGTAAGGTTTTTTGTTAATTTATTTTACTTCATAAAACCTATTTATTATTTTTTAAAGTAATTTTCTTTGTTTAATTACATTTCAACTTTTTGATATTGGATTTTTTAAGCCCAAGAATAACTTTAAAATCTCATTTTTATTTATCTGAAATTATTTTTATTCCATCTTTATTAACCCTTCCTCCTTTACAAATGACTCTATTTAGTTTTTTGTTACAATTAAAATCTTAAAAAGTTTTTCTTTTCTCTCTTACATTTAGGCTTATAACGTCCAAACAAATTATCTGATTAAAATTCTTTTAGGCTCGGTACACACTTGCTGCAAAAGGACGCGGGACGCTGCGTCCATTCAATTTGCGTCCTATCTGCGTCCTATCTGCGTCCTATCGGCGTCCCACGTTTATAAGCTACATCAACTCTTTCATTTGCCACCAACCGAGATGGATTGTACACGAGCTCAAATATTAAAAAAGAAAGTTGTTTTTTTCATACTTAGTATACAAGCACGTAAATCGGGAAAGTGCAATTAACAATAGGAACTACTGGATTCATCCATACAACAGCGAGAGGTGCTTGAAGGGTGCTTTTAATGTATGTTTGATGGATCTCAGAGAAGGTGATGACAAGTTTTTTAATTATTTTCGAATGTCAATTCGATCCTTTGACGAATTGGCCGGTCGAATCAGCGACGCATTTCAAGGAAAATAAACCTACATAAGATCTCCCATACCTACCTTGGAGATGCTGGAAGTGACATTGAGGTTTGTAAAAACCTTTAATTTAAGATTTAGAACATATTTATTTATTTTCATTATTTTTAAAATTTGCATAAACCCATCAGTACTTTGCTATAACTCTCTGTTAATTTTTAAATAAATAATGTTATATTTAAATGTACAGTAATTAAAAGTAAGAAAAGTATAAAATGATTAAAGTTAAAAAGTTTAATGTTTAAAAAAATTGTTTAAAGTTTAAGTAAAAACTATCGTTTCGTCAAAGGATCGAATTGACATTCAAAAATAATTAAAAAAACGTGTTATCATCTTCTCTTAGATCCATCAGACATACATTAAAAGCACCCTTCAAGCACCTCTCGCTGTTGTATGGATGAATCCAGTACTTGCTATTGTTAATTGCGCTTTCACGATTTACGTATTTGTACACTAAGTATGAAAAAACAACTTTCTTTTTTAATATTTGAGCTTGTGTACGATCCATCTCGGTTGGTGGCAAATGAAAGAGTTGATGTGGCTTATAAACGTGGGACTCCGAACGGACGCAGATAGGACGCCGATTGGACGCAGATACGACGCAGATAAGGAACAGATGGACGCAAATTTAATGGACGCAGCGTCCCGCGTTCATTTGCAGCAAGTGTGTACCGGGCCTTAGATAGGTATCGGCGTCCCGTGTGTAACGCACCATCATCGCAGTTCCTACGTACTTCTTCCTATCCGATTGAAAGGGACGCAGCGTCCCGCGTCCTTTTGCAGCAAGTGTGTACCGGGCATTAATTACTTTTTATATAACTCATTCTTCTCTTTCTATATAGCTAAAATTAACAACTAATTTCACAATTTTATATTTTAACATATATTCTAATGCTAGAAGTAATCGGACAAAGTCGTGCCAGTCTGAACAAGAATAATCCTGTTAGATCTTGCCTTTATTTGGTCTGATCCTGCTTCCAACTCTTACGTCATATTCTATATGAATCCAACTGACTTTATTTTCATTACTTTTTAAAATAAACTCTTGAAAACTCAAATTTTATTTTTAAAATGCGTTTTTACTTTAATCCTTTCTAATTTTGTTGCAGACTATTAACGCGGTATTACGTTCCATATAACACCATATTATTTTTTTAAAGTCAAGCGATAACGTTGTAGAGTGAAGGGGACTGTAGAACGTTCCAGTCAGGTGTTAATCCCGAGTCTTGCTTACGTTGTCCCGTAGATTACATAGACTCAAAACTATTAATTGCCTTTTATCTATTACTCTGAGACACAAATTAAAATCTAAATGTACAAAACTGAACTTAACTGATACTGAATAATTATTACATTTAATCTGCATTAAAACGTTTTATAATTGTGTTTAATAATGTATAATAATGTTGTATTACTATTTATTATTCGGGCATTTGCCATCAGTTGTGTTAAAATCAATACACGACGTTTCGGGAATGTGATTCAACTCCCGTTATCAAGTGACTAAAAACAAAGGGAACATAAACCTAGAGATCTAGGCCTATGTTTAAGAAAAAAATAAAACTAAAATATACCACTAACATTAAACATCTACGAAGTAGCCTACATCTCATAGCTGTAACTGAAACGTAAAAAAAAAAAAAACATTGGGTGTGCTTAAGACCACACGTTGGGAGTGATATAACTTCTATGACCGATTTATATTTTTATCACTATTAATATTAGCAATGAATACTTAAATTTAAGTATTCATTGATATTAGAGGAGAATAAAGGTCAACAAATTACACAAGTCAATATATTGTCAAAAAATATTATATCATATTTTGAAATTGCATAATTATAATATAATAATTATAGTTATTATTAGTTAGTAATATTATAATATATAGTAATATTATTATAATTATAATATTATGTAATAATATTATAATTATAATAAGTATGCGAAAAATAGTGATCATTATAATGTAAGCAGTATTTATTTAATGACTAATGATTTTGAGTGAGGTATTAGTATATGCACTCTACATAGAATTCTAAGAATAATTCAATATGTAAGGGATAATTATTATAATAATAATTATAATATTATAATAACATACTATAATATATTATGCATCGTCTATTCCCTCTCCACGCGCTTACTTGTCTATATATACTACTAGCTGAATACCCGTGCTTCGCTACGGGAAATGGTTTTGCATCACTACGTTACATAATTAATTGTAATATTTCTCCCTCATTTTTTTTCATTTTTTATTTCACGAAAGTAAATTATTACATGTATTTTCAATTAGTTTGGTATGTTTACTTCATTGGCTGCCCGTCAATCGTCTTCGTCAAAGTATGTTTGCTGAATAATTTAAATCAATTAAAAATAAAGAATTCAGGGCGAAGAGCATCTTCTTTTTCAACCGCTAAATCTGTATAACCACAGTCTTAGCTGGATGCTGCAGATCGAACAGATACGACTTTAATATGCGCATGCATAGATCGGGATGGATTTGATCAGCTTTAATTTTAAATATTTCCTTAAAATTAATAAATGCCAAATTTCAGATTTCTAGCTTTAAGAAAAGAAAACCAATTAATATTTATAGTTTTTAGGGGTTGTTATCACATTTTCACCCCTTAGCAGTACGTAACAAAATGTAAAACTGGTTTACTTTTTATATGTTTTTCAAGAAATAAATGTATAAAATTTCAGCTTTCTAGCTTTAAGGAAAGTATAACAAACAATATTTATTTTTAGGGGTTCTTTCATCCCTTAAAGGCCAAATATTTTAAAATTATTTCTTAGTGCGTGTGTAGCGCCTATGAGCAAACAAGTACCAAATTTCACGCTCCTCAACGTTATTCAATTAATATTTATAGTTTTAGGGGTTGTTACTACATTCCAACCCCTTAGCAAAACGTGACAAAAAGTAAAACTGGTTTACTTTTTATTTGTGATTTTAAGAAATAAATGTACAAAATTTCACCTTTCTAGCTTTAAGGAAAGAAAACAAATAATATGTATAGTTTTAGGGGTTGTTTCAATCCTTTAATGCCATATATTTTAAAATCCTTTCTTGGTACGCCTCTAGTGCCTGTGAGCAACATGTGTACCAAATTTCACGTTCCTCTGCGGTATTCAATTATTATTTATATTTTTAGGGGTAGGTAGTACATTTTCACCTCTTAGCAGAACGTGGCAAAATTTCAGCTTTTTGGCTTTAAGGAAAGTATAACAATCGGGATGGATTTGATTAGCTTTACGCATTTAAATATTTCCTTAAAATTAATAAATGCCAAATTTCAGATCTCTAGCTTTAAGGAAAGAATACCAATTAAAATTTATGGTTTTAGGTGTTGTTTCAACCCTTAAACGTGAAATATTTCAAAATTCTTTCTTAGTGCACCTCTAGGGCCTATGAGCAATATATGTAACAAATTCCACTTTTCTACGCCATATGGTTTTTGAAATATAAAACAAACAATATTTATGGTTTTAGGTGTTTTTTCAACCCTTAAACGCAAAATATTTCTAAATTCTTTCTTAGGACAACTCTAGGGCCTATGAGCAATATGTGTAAAAAATTCCACGTTCCTAGGCCATATGGTTTTTGAGATAATAAAACAAACAATACTTATAGTTTTAGGGGTTGTTTCAACCCTTAAACGCTAAATATTTTAAAATTCTTTCTTAGTGCAAATCTAAGGCCTATGAGCAATATGTGCACCAAATTCGACGTTCCTAGGCCATATGGTTTTTGAGATATAAAACAAACAATATTTATGGGTTTAGGGGTTGTTTCAACCCTTAAACGCGAAATATTTCAAAATCATTTCTTAGTGTGCATCTAGGGCCTATGAGCAATATGTGCACCAAATTCGACGGTCCTAGACCATATGGTTTCACCTAACTGTATCAGATGATGATGTACACTATTCTGATATTGTTGGAAGTTGAGAAATTTCTAGACCATCGTCTGAAATCTGGGATTGGGAAGCTGACTGTATTTCCTCCACACTAATATCCATTGAGTTGTCAGGTAAAGAAGGTGTGAGAGGAATGAAAACATCAAAGTTCCCCAGTGAATGTATGAAAAAAGCGACCAGCGAAATAAGCGACCATCTCGGAATGTGCGAAATAAGCGCCCAAACTACCCGGAGTCCCGCCCACCCCCAATGGTAGTAAGTAGCATGACTATCTCCCGTAAGACCTGTACAGCACGGTGACCGTGGAATTTAGTGTAGTTACTAACGCACACTCAAGTTTCGATATAATTAGAATAACAAAAAAAACTAGAGGACTAACCTAAACTTTTTAGTCACATTATGTTGCCGATAACAGTATAATTGTAGGAACCTGTTTCGATACAATTAGAATAAAAAAAAAACTAGAGGACTAACCTAAACTTTTTAGTCACAGTATGTTG
>JAGFPH010000309.1:136236-154619 GCA_018207615.1 Philaenus spumarius
GGCGTACCAGGATTCGGCCAGGTTAACAAGGAACACATTTTTTTAGCCGTCGTACCAGGCTAGTTCAGGTAAATAAGTATAACTTTTTAAAGCTGTTGCGCCCGGCTTCAGTCATGTAAAATAAGGAAAACTTATTATAGCTGTCATACCCGGCTTCGGTCATGTAAATAAGGAACAGATACAGTATTTATATTTGTCATACCAATTTTTTTTATAGCTGCTGTACCCGTCTTCGGTCAAGTAAATAAGGAAAACTTATTACAGCTGTCGTACTCGGCTTCGGTCGTGTAAATAAGGAACAGATGTTAATATTTTTGTCATACCAAATTTTGTATTGCTGTTGTACCCGTTTTCGGTCAGGTAAATTAGGGAAAGTTGTTTTTCCGTCATACCCGGCATCCTTCATGTAAATCAGTAAAAAAAATATAAATGTCGTAAAAGACTTAGTTCAGGAAAGTAAGTGAACCATTTTTATACCTGTCTTTATAGCTTTTTAGCTGTTTTTTTATAACGTTTTTAATAAAATAATAAAAAAATAATTTTAAAAAACGTACTACTTAAATCGCATTATACAGTAAATAGAAATTCATAAACATCTTTTAGGAAATAAATTTGTTTTCTTTAATCTTCACATTGCTCTAAAAATCAAAAAATAATAAATTTTTGAAAAAAATAAACCAACTTCAAAAAAACAAAAACAACAAAATGCTGAAACTAAAAAGTAAAAAATAATTAGTATATTGAGCAAACGTAATTTATTCAAAGCCGATACAAACAAATTTTTGAAGTCGGTGCCAAATTTACCTAGAATTTAACACTATTTTAGTTCTTCTGAATCTACTACTCCTCAAATTTCATATCCATTTCTTCAATCGTTAAAATATGCAATGATCGCTCAGAAATACGTCTTTTTCTCTTTTTTACCATTTTCCAAACGCTTATCACAAATTCACAAAACAATCATAACCAAATTTATTGAAATTTGGACAGGATGTCTGTCGGGTCAGCTGATAATAAAATATTTCTTAAAAAGGCAGTTTATTCAAATTTGTATGATTTAGCAAATATTTATGTTGGAAATTTGAGTCAACTAGGTATAAATACATTACATAAATGCTCACAACGTCGTAAATTCATTTAGGCCTACATTTACACGAATAAAATGAATTCAGAGTTGTGTCATGCATTTAATCAACTAATATAAAAGTGAGTTTACGTCCGTACATGCATGTATGCGTACCTGAGTAACAAATAATATAACAGCTAATTTCACTCATAATCTGTAATACTTAAATAAACCCAGCATATATTATACTTTGGGGTTATGTTTACAACTCCAATCATTTTAATTTCTTGTAAACTTGATTTATTTAAATAAATTAATAATAAATTTGGCGCCGACTTCAAAAATTTGTTTGTATCGGCTTTGAATAAATTACGTTTGCTCAATATACTAATTATTTTTTACTTTTTAGTTTCAGCATTTTGTTGTTTTTGTTTTTTTGAAGTTGGTTTATTTTTTTCAAAAATTTATTATTAATTGAATGAATAAGTGTACTTTATTTTTACAAAACTTTAGACGCATTATACAAGAATTCCCGCTGCAAAAATTATTATCAGTGCAACAGTAGTCAAAATGCAATGAGATAGGAGTCGAGTCGAGTAGCAGTGCGTGCGTGCATTAGCTGTCCATCTCCTCTCTCTCTCACACACTGTTCAAAACGGCAACGTCGCTAGCCTCTTGGTAACTAAGCTCTGTTCCGACGCTACACCAGCGCTAGTAAAGGCGAAACACATTTCCCTATACTTCGAGCACTCTGGTATTACTTATATCCTCTGTGCTAGCGGCTGTCGCGCTAAGCTTGCCAGGTTCAAATAATACTACGCTGAATCTTTTAATATGGGCGTTGCGCTTCCTATAAGTTCTGTATACGTTTGTTGAGGTTCGGACTATTGACGGTAACATAAAAGGGTTGGATTTAGGGTGGCCTTGTGACCCCTTTCCTATTATGGACGTCGAACAGAGGGGAAATAAGTGGTTTTAGGAGTGAACAACCTCTTAAGTGATTCAAAACCTGTATATTATGTCTGAGTATACTTTTTAAATCAATATTTAGGTAAAATAATAATATATGTTTCATTAAAAAATATTTGTTATGCTACGGATGAACACATTTCACTTGAAGTATTTAGTGGTGAAGTGCAATCGATAGAATATTGAATTACTTATACTATACAAAAATCTAAATCTATTTTTTTCAAGGAAGCGTTAAATTGAAATTAATATATTAATTGAAATATAAATTTTCGTTGGAAAAAGTAAAATTATTAACATTTTCATAGTTATTGAAGAAATGTATATGTTTTAATAACTAAAAGTAAAATACAAATACATTCAACTGTCTGCACTGTCGTCACATTGTATATAGTCCAGTCAACTAAAAGTTGTAGAGGGAAATGGAAGGAACAAAATTTTTACCTTTGGGACATTGTTTAGGCTAGTTAGGAGGTAAACGTATTAAAGTCCCCACTCCTAGCAGGCGAGCGGGGTGCAGGGGAACACGTAAATGGTCCTCTTTTTTGGATTTTCACTTATATCTAAAAAACTATTCGTCTTAGCGATCAAACCATTCTATACAAAACTAAAGCCCACAAAATGTTCTACAAGATTGAATCATGTTTTCGCTATCTCGCATAGTTTCCGAGATATCCACGCTCAAAATTCGCTTATTTAAAAAAAATCCTCGTGTTTTTTTGCTTTATTAGGTTAGCTAACTTTTCAGCCTTTCGTCCTACGAAAAAGTTACAAAGATAGAAGTCGTAGAACGTTAAATTTCCTTCAAGAATATATATTATTTTACGATATTATCTTCAACCGTTCAAAAGATGGAGCAATTTTAACTTTACTTGTAAATTCCGAGATTTTGCAGAAAAACTTAACTTATTTTGTTTTTATTCCACTGCTATAACTGTCTATATAAGCCAATATTTACGTATTTATATGTGTAAATATAACGTCATAAGTATATTATATAATTTACACATAAAGAAATTATTTGTATTATATTATAATATATGTGTTGGTACATATTTAATTCTTTAAAAGTAATAATTTTGTGTCATTGAATACAGTACCTTTTTCGACACTCCGAATCTATTGAAACAACTTTAAAAGCTCCATCTCTCACTCCTACAGAAAAACAATGACTTTATATTATGAAAACTATTTATAAATAGTGAGTACCATATGTATAAGTGGCACATAAAGAAGTTAAACAGAGAGTGATTTCTAATTAATTTAAACCAGAATAAAAGTAAGATTTAGTTATTGTCCAACTATTTATTATTAAAGTTGTTTTAGTAGATATCCACTTATGCCCCATAAAGATGAGGCCTAAGCCAACTACAGACTATTTTTGGGTTATATAGACTACTAGCTGACTCGGCAATGCTTCGCTATTGCATAATTATGTTGGTGAAATAAATGCGACAAATGATCGTGATTTAGTAACTTTGCCCCCCCCCTCCTAAGATTACGAATTTTTTAAAACCCTTTTTTAGAGAGCACATATGGCGCTAGAGGAAGCTGCATACCAAATTTCGTTCCAATCCGTTCAGTAGTTTTTGAGAAATCTCGATTTAGTAACTTTGACCCCCCAAACCCTCCTAAAATTTCGAATTTTTTTAAAACCTTTTTTAGTGAGCACCTATGGCCCTAGAGGAAGCTACATACCAAATTTCGTTCCAATCCGTTCATTAGTTTTTGACATTTCGTGATGAGTCAGTGAGTGAGTGAGTGCTATTTGGCATTTATATATATAGACTAGCTGACCCGTACGGCGTTGCCCGTGGTGGTTGGTATTTTCCGTCTTTTTAACGTAATTGTATTCTTTTTAAGTGTTCAGTCAGTGGGTGGTATTTAGCTTTTATATATATAGATCTTAAATAATAAAAGCACTATTGTCATAATAATAAAAGATCTGAAATTATGATTTTAGTAACTTTGATCCCCCCAAACCCCTCCTGAAATTTCGAAATGGTTCATACCCTTTCTTAGTGAGCACCTAGAAGAAGCTTTATACCAAATTTCATTTCAATCCGTTCGGTAGTTTTGAAGAAATCGTGATTTATTAACTTTGATCCCCCAAACCCCCCTAAAATTTCGAATTTTTGAAACCCTTTCTTAGCGAGTGCCTATGGCCCTAGAGGAAGCTACATACCAAATTTCATTCCAATCTGTTCGGTAATTTTGGAGAAATCGTGATTTAGTAATTTTTACCCCCCAAACCCCCCTAAAATTTCCAATTTTTTAAAACCCTTTTTTAGTGAACACTTATGGCCCTAGAGGAAGCTACATACCAAATTTCATTCCAATCCGTTCGGTTGTTTTGAAGAAATCGTTTTTTAATAACTTTGATCTCCCCAAACCCCCCTAAAATTTCGAAATTTTTCAAACCCTTTCTTAGTGAGCACCTATGGCCCTAGAGGAAGCTACATAGGCTACCAAATTTCATTTCAATCCGTTCGGTAGTTTTTGAGAAATCGTGATGAGTGAGTCAGTGAGTGAGTGAGTGGTATTTCGCTTTTATATATATAGATTGCGAGTTAGTCCTGTCATGCACGAGCATAACATGCAAGTCTGTATAAGTTTTAATAGACTATATTAAACTATCTTAGAAAGATCGAGTACATTATCTTTTAACTATAAGCTCGTCAATCAAGTTCAACGACGAAAATCGTCTGTGGGTCATTTTTTGCTATTCGAACGCATATCCATAAGCAAGAAAAACGACAAAGATTTGAAATCTTATTTGCAATATGAATTAGCCCCTTTCCCTTTGGCCTTTTTTAATGAGGGTGGGATGAGGAAATCGACGGAGTCAGTGCTCTACAAAAAGCTCAATCAAAGATGTACGTGTGACAGACTTTGACATTGTTATGTCAGCGAAACAACATTCAATTAGGACATGCCACCAAGTCCAGATGCGGTTGGGACATGAGCTGCTTCTTAGATGTGTGAATGGGAGTTAAACGCCAACGAATTAATAACCCCGGTGCACAGTGAGCAGAAGGCTGCACCGGATGAAATATTTAAAATTATTTTTTGTCAGTGCACAAGGATTGTGCCACCACCAAATGCGGATGCAGGAACTGCAAAACTGCCAGGGGAACTGTCTTAATGAGGGTCCCCTTTTGGACAATGAAGATGAAGAACGCAACATCGATCCCCTGCTAGTCATCCTCGAAGATTTATCTACTTTCTTATCTCGAACTGGATGAGAAGAAGATACATCCTACTGGATGAAGAAGAAAACTAACCAGAACCCACTCCAAGACCAAGTTTCCGTGACGAGCCAGGAATTGATAACAATTATTACTGTATAATATTGATTAACGTAATATTAAATGAAATGTAAAACAATTTAACAAAATGTAAAAGTAAGGTTTTGGTAACACTCCCCCAAAATCATATAAGCATGTTAAAAGCTTCATTATTTGTGTACGCCATGTTGACACTGCACAAAGATACCAAACTCCACTAACACAGAACGATTGTCAAAACAAACTGCCTAAGCAACAGCGAAACCTGCACTGAACCTTTAATAGACTTTGACCGGGTGCAGTAAGGGTAGGTTAAACAATGACTCAAGTTTGAACAATACACCAGGAATACTCATGAATGATCATCTAATACAATGATCCTTTTCGTTATCAGTCAAATTATTCATTCCTTTAAAAGTGGGGGCGCTTCCATCGCTACTGTGGTATTATTATTAAATTTTTTTCATATTTCTTTGTTACAAATGTTATTACAGTATTATTTTATGTTAGCTTAAATTTTAAATTTTGTTATGATTTAATGTTGATAACTAAAACCCGGATTTTTAAAAGAGAAAAACATAATTTTTCTGTAAATTTTAAGCCAATAGAGAAATGAAAAAAATTCAAATATGAAAAATATTGATAATTGTAAGGGCTTCAATTTGATATGTAAGATGACCCACATTGCAATTTGAAAATTTTGAGATATTGTCTTTTTAAACTTCTATAGTTGTAAATTTTGAAACCTGCTAAAAATGTGAGAAAACCTACCAAAATTAGGTATTGTTTGAAAGGTCACATCTTTGTAAATGTACTTTAAAAATTGTAGCTATTAAAAAAAAATTTATGTCAGATGTAAAAAGATATTTAAACTTAAGTTTTTATGATGTTTCGGGGGGGAGGAGTGTTTGGGTTGACGGTGCAAGATAAATTAATTTTTTTTTTTAATAATCAGTGTACCGAGACCTTTAAAATGAGGTACAACACGACCTACCTTTACATTTGAAAATTTCCCAAAAACCAACCCGCACCCCCAAAAAATACCCTTTTGGGGCATTTTAGAGGGTTGAAAATATTTTTCCTGAATTCTTTGGGGTCGAAATAGGGTGTTATCAGTTTAAACTAAATGTCTAAGTATACTCGTTTCAATGCTATACAAGCCGGCCACCCGCTCTGATACACCCTGTATATTACGCACTCTATATACATATAAATACGTAAATATTGGCATATATAGACAGTTATAACAGTAGAATAACAAAAAAATTACGATAGATAAGTTTTTCTACAAAATCTCGGAATTTACACGTAAAGTTCAAATTACCCCATCTTTTGAACGGTTAAAGATAATACTGTAAAATATCATATATACTTTAATGAAATTTAACGCTCTACAACTTCCTTCTTTATAACTTTTTCGTAGGACGAAAGACTGAAAATAAGGGAAAAAACGCGAGGAAAAATGTATTTTTCAAAAATAAGCGAATTTTGAGCAAGGATATCTTGGAAACTATGTGAGATAGCGAAAAAATGATAAGATTCAATCTTGTAGAACATTTTGTGAGATTTCATTTTGTATAGAATGGTCTTATCGCTAGGACGCATAGTTTTCGATATATATAAGTGAAAACCCGAAAAAGGGACCTTTTACGTGCTCCCCTGCGCTCCACTCACCTGCTAGGAGTGAGGACTTTTAGTATGTTTACCTCCTAACTAGTCCAAACAATGTCCCAAAGTCAAAAATTGTGTTCTTTCCATTTCCCTCTACACCCGCCTTTTGAGCATCCATTGACTGGACTAATAGCAAAGTTCGAAAGTTCTTTAATTTCTTCGTGCAATGCTGAAGATGTTTTGCGATGTTAAGATGCATGGTACAAAATTTCGATAACTCGAACTGGCCGATATTAAAGGATTAGAAGAAAAAGGAGTGAATGCTGCAGATCAATGGTATTAACTACCCGGAAAGTTTTCCCCAATTTGTTTATAACTGAGAAGCATAAATCTTGTAAATTTCAGCTTTAAAAAGCTTTTCATACTATGGGAAAATAAAGTTCATAATTAATACAGTTATTGTTTTTACTTACTAGTAGAAGGTGTATTCATAACTACTGAAGAGTAAATAGCGTTATGTCAAACTCTCCTGTACCTCAAACACAACGTCAGAAAGGAAACTGATATATTAGATAAACGGTTCGAACTCGTAACTAATACTACTTATTTATTTATCTTAGCCAGAATAATCCTTTGGTAGGCAATTTAGTGATGTTTACATTCAAGAAAACGCTTGTGTTTACATTGCTAATCAAATCATTATCTAAAACTAACCTTCATTTTTTTACTTTTGCACTCCTATACAAATTTTACGGACATATTTTACGGTTTTAGTGAAATTATAAACTATAAACAAAATACAACATGTGAAGGTATAGCGTTCAGTGGCATATTTTCCCCCTGCAAAAATTCGAAACTGTAAAAGAATAAAAAGTATAAATTCTATGTTTTTAACTTCTAAACATAATAGTTGGCTTGCAAGTGTACATCCGTGGAATTTTTGATGATTCAAACATGGGAGTGGTATCAAGCTCTTCGTTATAATATGAGGAATCAGAATTTGGATGGTGGACAATAGCCACTGGTGGCAGATTAGACTTATACGCAAAAAACAAAATGGAAGCCGCTCAGCCGTACATGTTACTGTTTTTATTTTGTAAAATACAATATTTACGACAAAGTGACCTATTACAAAAACTATTCAGTATTAAATTCTGCACAAATAAGGTTATATGAGTTTTTACGGTTGATATTTAACATAGAAATTCAACTTTTAAATCAAGAATTCACTCAGTTGCTTGAAATCTCCAATATAACTCGCACATATACGTTTTTGTACCTTTTTACATCAAACATATATGCGTTTAGAATATCTAACTATAACACGGGACTGAGAATTCAGGTTTGCCGCAGTGCAGTAATAAAATGTAATATTATTCTTTTGGTTTCGAATTTTTATAGGGGAAAAATATACCATTGAGCATTAAACCGTCACATTTTGTATTTTGTTTATAGTTTGAACTCGTGAATCAGTATATTACATTATAATTAGTTTTATTTTATAGGGGCGTTCACGGAAGCATCGCTAATAAGATTGTATAAGGGTCGGTTGCGGACGGGTGGCTACAAACCCTGCAGGTCAGTTTGGGCAGCCTCGAGTTAGGGTGGTACGACCTATAACACCGAAATTGGATTTTTGCTCACCATTGTTTTCCCCACTGTGCACCGCGCGCCACACCTGGCCGATCGTTCGTCGGTTCGCTTGTGACTCGTCTTGTCTGTTGAACGAGTGTTTGTTGTATTAGGGTAATTTCTTCTTGTGCAAAGTATGGAGTGGAACAATGAGATCGCGTTGAAACTGAGGGATTTTATTCGTAAACGGGAATTTGTGTGGGACCCTACGAACTGTGAATATAAAAACAAATTTAAAAGATGAGTCGCTTGGATGGAAAACTGAGCTTTCAGAAGGTAACATGCACGATGTGAAAAATAAAATGGCATCTATTCGCAGTGAAAGTCAGAGAGAAGAAAACAAAACTTCGAGTGGTTCTTTTTCTGATCGGTTTCTGGCAGTCAAATAAATGTTGCACTTGCGACGACTGACAAATCTATATATATAAAAGCGAAATACCACTCACTCACTCACTGACCCACTCATCACGATTTCTCAAAAACTACCGAATGGATTGAAATGAAATTTGGTATGTAGCTTCTTCTAGGACCATAGGTGCTCACTAAGAAATTGTTTGAAAAAATTCGAAATTTTAGGGGGGGTTTGGGGAATCAAAGTTATTAAAAAAACGATTTCTTCAAAACTATTGAACGGATTGGAATGAAATTTGGTGTGTAGCTTCCTCTAGGGCCATAGGTGCTTACTAAGAAAGAGTTTGAAAAAATTCGAAATTTTAGGGGGGGTTTGGGGGATCAAAGTTATTAAATCACGATTTCTTCAAAACTACCGAACGGATTGAAATAAAATTTGGTATGTAGCTTCCTCTAGGGCCATAGGTGCTCACTAAGAAAGGGTATGAAAAATTTCGAAATTTTAGGAGGGGTTTGGGGGTAACAAAGTTACTAAAATCATAATTTCAGATCTTTTATTATTATGACAATAGTGCTTTTATTATTTAAGATCTATATATATATATATATAAAATCCAAATACCACTCACTGACTGAACATAATAGACTGAAAGAATACAATTACGTTAAAAAGACTGAAAATACCAACCACCACGGGCAACGCCGTACGGGTCAGCTAGTCCTATATATAAGAAGTTTGTTCTTATAGTAGACTACACCGTCTCGTGGTCTAATTACTCACATTGTAAGGCTACCGCGGTTTCGAAAACTCTAGGTTTCCATCATCCGTACAAAAACAGTCAAATCACTCAATCTAGGTCGTCACATAAGTATAAAAACAATTAAAAAACACAACACACAGATATTAATAGCACGTACGTATTACGTTGGCCAAAATATCACAAGCGATACCGGTAACGGAGAAATCTAGACTGATAATCCTCTTCTTCCCTCATAATACCGGAATGTTATATTGTAATTAAAACGTCACTTAATAATAATACGTGTAAATTTGTAATAACAGAAATTGTAGCAACTTGGACGAGTTTTCAGAGCTAACTCCCACGGCCGAATCCCATGGCCCCAACCCCTTGGTTCCATGAGGATGAGAGGCCAGCTCCAACGTAAGCCTCGTTATGTTTTAGGGTTTCAACCAACTATTTTGGGAAATTGGTCTACTCGCGAAGGCGCTGAATAGCTGCCTCCGTGTACGAAATGTATTAGTAGAATTTGTTTGCACCTCAGCCTCCAGCCCCGGTTATCGCGTCGCTCCGTTCCTCTCGCAGTTTGTACTACGACCTAGGATCAGAAGCGGTACCGGTACGGTAACAGTTACGGGAAAATCCCCCACGTGGATTTGAACCGGGTACTTTTATTGTATTTTACGTTTTGATCGATTTTGGGGAACCAGATGGGCTATAAGGTCGTGTAAAAATGTGCATATTAATCTCCTATATAATTTTTTTTAGTAAAACTATAAAAATAGTTCATTCAAGTACGAAATTTTTTTACTTTCGGTTAAAAAAGTTGCTTCCGGTTGTTGGATTTCGTTGATTAACGAACTCGTCCAAGCGACTTAGATTAGGCCTACTACCAACGTGTGTACCAAATTATACCAAATCGGACGTAATATGCGGCCGTTATAATGCGAACACACAAGTACATATATAAAATGTCACTGCAATAGCTTATGTTTCCTATGGAAATTCCCTAACTAGAGCAATGTCGATAGTTTGACGCAGTGGGTCAATGTAAAGTGCATGTCGACGCGTTCTGCTGTCGTGCCGTGCCAAATAATGCTGTGTGTGCGAGTAACGGAAATTCCAGATTACTAAAGTCCTCTTAGACTGTATTCCTAAATAGATAACCCGTCCTTTAAAATTAACCTTGAGCTAGTTAACAGAATGATTGTAACATTATCTAATTCTGGACCCACGCGACATCAGCTGAATATCATTTCAATACCGTCCTCGCATTGGGTGTTGCCAGAAATACGTTAATTATCGTATTTGTACAATATTTTAACCTCAGGATCGTACACAAAATACGATTGTATTTTGACTCAACATTTCCTTTAACAAACTCCATCAATGCAATTTATGCGACAATTGTATATCGACCTTCAGCCGGGTTGGCACTTTAAAAAATTTAATTCAAATAATTATCACAAATGATTCATAGTACTATATATAAAACGAATAAACATTATTCTTAAATGAATTCATAATAATCTTAACTCAAATTACAAGTTATAACTATAATTTTAGTTTTAGTTTATAATTTTATTAAAACCGTAAAATTTACGATTGAAATGAGACAAAAACATAAATGTTTGTTAAACCGTTGTTCTTAATATAAACTCGTGAATCAGTATATCACATTATAATTAGTTTTATTTTAATATTGAACTATACCCTATTCCACCAGCCGTGGCACCTGACGGGTTAGGAGACCCTTACCAATGACTACATATCAATAAGACGAACAGTTTAAATGGGTAGAATTCAGCCCATTAAAGTAGGTATAAAAGTCAGTTCATGCACCTCGTCGCTAGGAGCTCTCAGTGAGCGTTTTGCAGGCCGATTGTGTGACAAGAATGGAAAGAGAAGGAGAGACAGAGAGGTCCGACTGTCATGTGACCTTGAGCGCAGATTGTTGTGTCTCAGACAAGCTTTGGTAGCGTAGCCCCATATTTGTCAATGCGATTCATTTCCCACATTGTAATAGCAGTGTACTAAATAAATACATTTTAGTTGGTTTTCTTTTCTAATGTTTTTTAAGTAATGTAAGTTTGTAAATATGGTTTTAGTATGTAATATGGTTTATAGTGTAAATACTGTTAGTGTGTAAAGTAAATAGCTGCTACATTTTGCAATGCAGCCCTGTTCAAAAAGTGGAGGATCTAAATGTTCCTATAAAAACTGCAACAATACATCTGTGAAAAATAAAGACTTATCGTTTTTCAGGTTTCCAGTGAAAGACAAAGAAATGTATGAATACATAAAGTTTTCTTTACTGTTGTGTTGTATTTGTGCGAGAATTAATTCTCGTACAAGTCGTAGGGAATTAATCAACATAAGAATCAAAGACTTTGTGAAGTTTATTAAAATGTATTAACAGTTAATTTTTAATCGGAATATGTAAGGACGAGGGTAAAAAGAGGGTTATTAAACAGGGTGCTTCATAACTCTTGTCACATATTGTTTTGGAATTGTTCTTGGGTACAAAGTAAACATCAAATCACTGTTAATTTGTCTAAAATCATTTTGGTTGTCCTAGTGTGACCAAAATGTGTTTTTTTAATGCATATCTAAAAAATTACTAAACGAAATAATACCAAATTTATATCAACCTTTTGATGGTATTACCTAAATGGGAAAAAAGTTAAGTTGACGTGACTTCAATATTTTAAAAATGGCGACCGTTTACAACTTTCGAACGGAAATAACGAAATAACTAGCCCTTTCCCAAAAAAATGTCAAGAATAAATTTTTTTGCAAATTGAATTCCCTATCGATTAAGTTCGTTTTAAAAAAATTGGTTAGAGAATAACGGACTTATGGTATTTTTCGCCAGACAGTGCATGCCCCTCTGTTATTTATCATTGCAATTATTAAATTTAATCAAATCAGTTTAATTCATTTTGACACATAAAGCTGTTTGTTTATACAAGTTTTTATTAAATTTATACTATTGGTAAGTTCTTTTAAGAATTGTTTCAGTTAATACTAAACTCGTAGGAGTCAGCTGATTTGAGTTTTGTCTGACTTATTGTTTGTGATGATATAGTAACAATCGGCACCAGCTGATTCTGTTTTTGTTGACTTTATTATTGTTCTAAAAAAGCAACAAACAATATTGTATCCATAGTATTGCATTTAGAAACATTTTAGCATTAAGTTTTTCGTGTTTTAAACTGTGTTTGCTTTATTAATGAACTATGGAAAGTTACACAAACGCTGAGTATTGCCTCCATTTTACCTCCTAAGTGAAATAGATTCTGCCAATAAAAATATTGCAAATATGGTTTAGTAACCAGGACTACTCTTAAGTACTTACTAATTGCATAAATTTAATACAAATTTGTGTAAACAAACAGTTTTCTGGGTCAAAATAAATGGAACGCATTTGACTAAATTTATTATTGCAATAAAATATTATCGCAGTCCGATCCTGGACATCGCCCCCAAGAGGGGCGTGCACTAACTGGCGGAAAACGCCATTCAGGATATGATTCTAAGCGTAAAAATGATTAAAAAAATTCCTATGAAGGTATGTCCTAAAATGAGCGTTCCTTCTATCAGTCTGTATGTGATATTTTAATTAAAAATTATTAGTTAAAATCCACTAACAATATAGAGATGAAACTTTCCACGTAAGCAAACACGCTTGCAGACTTATTTAGTGTAAAAAATCTTTTTACCTTTCTAAAAGGCGGACATTAAAAGTGTTTGTAGATACGACCGTTTTAATGTTACTTAAATTTGTAAAATTTAATGCCTCAAACTGTTCCTTTACAAAACAAACAATTGATTCAAACTGTCAAATTTCAAATACATATATTTACGGATTGATAGTCATGGGTTTGATTCCGAGTTTTTCAAAATCAAGCCGTAGGTGCAGCAGGATTGAAGCACCTCAAAGTACAGTTAACCAGAAAAGTCCTAAATTCCCAATTATCAATATGTGCCCCCACCATTAAAAACGCGGGGGAAAAATTATTGTATTATTAACACACTGTTTTTAATGCACTTATATTGCAATATTTCTGAAACAAACCAAGCGAACGTGAAACCCAAATTTGTTATTTGTCTACCATTTTTGACGAAACTCACTTTCTTTATGTTTTTTGAAGTGCTAAATTTGAATTTTATATTGGATTTTACACATCTCACTTTTGTGGCGCGCTAATAAATTACACTTATAAATGATTTTATTATACAAAGAATTATTTAAATGAGGGACTTAAGACTATTTTGTTAGTTATGTTTCGCTGCTGAAGTAGCATTTATATTCCAATTATTTTAAAAAAAGGATGTTGGTAATAGGAAAAATAAACTGATAGATGTATTTAAAATAATTAAACTTTATGAGATCAATGCAAAGTTATTATTTACAGATGCATAGACTGGCTAGTTAACTGCGGAAATGACGATTTTGCAGAACTACCAGACAATAAGTTGAGGTACCGTGTCCCGTGTTCAGTTCATTTTAAAAGTACAACATTCACCAACTCATTGAAAAACAGGCTAGAATGTTGATTGTTATACTTTCCTCCTAGAGAACGGAAAATTTGGCAATTATTAATTTTAAGTGTTTTATAGGAAATAAAATAAATAATAACATTTGAAATTTACATAGTTACGTCTAATTGGTGAACTGGGGGCAACAGCCCCTTCACAATAAAAATAAATTTTTATACTTCCCATGATTGACACCTTTGTTTTATAAGTGGTAATCTGTTTGCATTTGCTTCACCGCGGGGTTTGGTGAGCGAAGCGAGCAGGGGTTGATACTTCTAGTACTGTAGTTATAACTTTAAGTATAACATTTCCAGTATTGTTATATTTTTAATTTCAAATCCTTGAGGAACATGTTCTTTATTGTATTAAAACTGCACATTAATTTGAACCTTTATTTAAAACTTTTTAACAGACACTTTGTCTCTGACCAAAAATTAGAAAATCTTTCCAGCAGAGTGAAAATTGTATGTCATTATCAAAGTGAATTAAACATCATTGTTGTAATATCGATCAAAGAAATAAGAAACAGGTAATTTAATTAAACTTTGTTTACAGCATACGAATCGTATGGTTCTTACCTACGAATCGTAAAAGTTTCATAATTTTACAGCTCTGCTAAGTGTATTAAATAGTAGTGTAATAATGAAGCGTGGTTTTTACCTTCACACTGCACAGCTTAGTTTTCGAGGAAAACTAATGCTCTATCTCTCTCTCTCTCTCTCTCTCTCTCTCTCTCTCCCCCCTCCCCCAGTCTCTCTTCTGCACTTCATTGAATCCGACACTCGTCGGCAAAAAGAGCGCTCAGCGCTCCCAACGGCGGGCCGCAAAAACACACTTTTATACCTGCTTTTTTGGACTGAATTTTTAACATTGGAACTTTTCGTCTTATTGATATGTAGTCATTGCCCTTACTCACATACACACACCAACGCAGCTGGCCCGGCAGCCAGGTAAATGACTCGTACACTGGGGCGTCCAGTGAGCAACTGCTGATTTGATCAAACACAAATTTTAATAAATTTAAATGGCATATTTGAAATTTTCGTTGAATTTAAAAGAAAATGACACCAAACACGGCATGATTATGATAATATAATGCATAGTAATGAGTCCAAACAAAGAGGTTTCTTTTTAGAAAAAGTCCTGTGATTTTAAACAAGTTTATTATTTATTAACAAGTAAATCTGACAAATAAAAAAATCTAGTATAATTAGAACGAATGTTAAATTATATATCTACAATATTTACATGGCAAACTTAACACTCGGTAACATTTAGACGTGATTATAAACAAGTTTATTATTTATTAATAAGTAAATCTGACAATTAAAAAAATCTAGTATAATTAGAACGAATTTTAAATTGTATATCTATAATATTTACATGACAAACTTAACACTCGGTAACATTTAGACGTGATTATAAACAAGTTTATTATTTATTAATAAGTAAATCTGACAATTAAAAAAATCTAGTATAATTAGAACGAATGTTAAATTGTATATTTATAATATTTACATGACAAACTTAACACTCGGTAACATTTAGACGTTTTCCAGTGATGTTTTTCCACCGTCGAAGAGTCCTGCATTTTCCATCGATTTTTGAAGTTTTTAGAGTCAATAACTATTACAATTTTACATCAATAAATTTTCTATATATTTTCCATCGATTTTTGAAATTTTCAAGTTTTTTGAGTCAATAACTATTAAAATTTTACATCAATAAATTTTCTAATTGCATATATGAATTCTTTGAACCTTTCTCTACAAAAAAGGTACAGAACACTTTTGGATGAATATATAATTACTATATTTAGCGATTTTTTTTTAAATATGCTTGCAAACGCCAAGAAATCCATTTTCGTTAACATTGCCGGTTCTAGGGTTAAAATGTCGTCAACAAATCATTACGTTTATGCATATATTATCACAATCATGTCGTGTTTGGTGTCATTTTCTTTTAAATTTAACGAAGATTTTAAATACGAGATTTAAATTTGTTAAAATTTCTGATTTATCAAATCAGCAATTGCTTACTGGACTCCCCAGTGTTGAGTCATCTGCCTGGTCGGGGTGATCATACCCAAGGTTGATAGAGTATCTTCTCTAACAACCTTGGATCATACCCAGGCGCTTGTGATTGCGCGTGTGAGAGTAAAGGGTCTCCTAATCCGTCAGGTGCCAAGGCCGGTGGAATAGGCTACAGGGCGTTCACGGAAGCGTCGCTTATAGGATTGTAAAGCTACGGCTATACTTGTACGATCAGATCAGATCGGATCGGACCCGAATTTTTCCGGAGGTATTCTTTCTGTGTATTTAAATAGGGGGTGGCTAAATCTATACGATCAGATCAGATCAGATCAGACCCGAATTTTTTCCATGCTCTGAGAGCATACCGGAACGGTCGGTTCGGCTCCGTTCTGATCGGATCTGATAGATATAGGCACCCCTCCCGATTGCTCCCGATCGCTCCCGATCAGAAAGGGACTGGGCTATAGGTAATACCGGACTAATCATAACAGACGCATGTTTCGTGTTTGTTTTTAATTACTTTGATTGATACTTCTGTTATATGACAACCGTGTATATGGAACTGACAAAAACAATTACAACTTGTTTATTATGCTTTACGAAATTATTATCCTATGCACTGTTTAAGTTTAACAATATTTTTTCTATTTACCTGTCGCTTTTGATTGATAGGATGTGTTCCTAATTTTCCTAGTTTTCTTTTCTCGTTCAACACAATCATCAAAAATGCTTCGTCGGTGTCCGAGCTAGACGAAGAGCACTGTTCTTACAAGATGATTTTGCAATTCACTGAAGTTATAACAGTAACAGGAAATCCAGACTAACTGATGGTGAGGTAGAATGCGCGCGCAATCTTCCGACACATGTCGGAACGTTGCGAATTTGATAGATTTAGCCACTCCATCGGAATTCCGCGACAGACCGGAAAATTCGGCTCCGATCTGATCTGATCTGATCGTACAAGTATAGCCATAGTTTAAAAGGGTCGGTTGCGGACGGGTGGATATAAACCCTGCAGGTCAGTTTGGGCTGCCTCAAGTTAGGATGGCACGACTTATATAAATAATTCGATCAAGCAGCGGATCCGTTGACCTAAGTTGAGCGAATTTCCAAAATTGAAATTATGTTTTAGGGTTTCAACTAACTATTTGGAAAATTGGTCTACTCACGAAGGCGCTGAAAAGCTGCCGTGTGAACGAAATATATTAGTAGAATTTGTTACAGACAGAACAAAATGAAATAAAGCTACATAAGTGAAAATTCAACAAAGAAATCATTTTTTACCGATTATTATATACTGTTATTATAAACTTCCATTTAAAAATTAAATGCTGTTACTAAGGACCACGCTTCTCTCATGCACCTGGCAAGACTTCGCCATTCCTTTCCATCTAAAATATGCTTCTAACTCCGTAACGGATAAAGACGATTGTTTAAAACCCTTTCTTTTCTCTTGCAAATTACACAGCGATCGCATAGTAGTGTCCACCACCCAGGGTTTAAAATTCAAATCGACTGCTTCAGCCCTTGCTTTTATGACCCATCTAATTGTTGCAATATCAAAACTATCATTTTTACAATGATTTTTTTAAATATTACAATGATTTCATTCCCCAAGGTCAATGTCTAAGATATACAATCCGTGATCGTGATACCTAGATCTAACACCTAGACACGGGGAGCCGGAAAAAGCGAAGAAATAGTACAAATTATGTTCTATATGTTACAAGTTATAATTTTTCAAATAATAAAGCATTATTTCAATTGTGTGTGCTATTTGATTTTAACGTTTTTTATTGTATTTAATTTGATGTAATTTAAAAAGCAGTAATCATATCACAAATGTTAACCCTAGAAGCAGTCATGTTAATTCACCAGGATTTTTTTGCCGTTTTGCAAACATTTTTTCAAAAATTCGACATAATATATAGTAATTATATCAAAAAGTGTTCAATAGCTTTTTTTATAGAAAAAGGTCCAAAGAAGTCATATTTAAATAAATACTGTTCTAAAGTATTTAAAAACATATATTTTATACAAATTAAAGTAACTAGTAACAAATATAAAAATTTGTCAGAACAATAATTATGGAGTTATATGACCTACCCTTCCATTAATAATGTATGTCTATACATTGTAAAAACTGGGTAGT
>JAGFPH010000309.1:209226-220805 GCA_018207615.1 Philaenus spumarius
AAACGGAACACTGCTAGAGAGATGAGTGCTAATAAATCAAAACGCAACGCAAACCATTTTTCCAGTTCATAACCTAATGTAAGCAAGTTATTTATCAAATTACAAAGTTGACATAAGTTTTATAAGATATTTAATGTGTTTAGAAATCATTTATAAGAAGTGAGGTTATAATAGGAAGGCTATAATAATACATTGATATTAAACATCGTTCTCTAAAGACGTAAGCAATACATAGTTCAATACCAGCCGTGGCGCATCAAAGCAATCTATAGCCTACATTTCGATATACAGAGTAAAAATAAGTCGTGATACGCCTATATAGGTGTCCCATAAGTACAGGGCAGGATTTATCAATAAGCCCGGGCCTATGGGCGCAAGCTCCCAGGGGGCGCACGGCCGAGAGAAAAAAAAATATTATAAAAAATATCTAAAACTAAATAGCCATAACTTAACATATTTTCATGTAAATAGCCATTAAATACATCATGTAAGCTGTGTTTCTGAGATTAAAGCTATTTTATAATGTACTAGCTGACCCGTACGGCGTTGCCCGTGGTGGTTGGTATTTTCAGTCTTTTTAACGTAATTGTATTCTTTTTAACTGTTCAGTCAGTGAGTGGTATTTGGATTATATATATATAGATCTTAAATAATAAAAGCACTATTGTCATAATAATAAAAGATCTGAAATTATGATTTTAGTAACTTTGATCACCCCAAACCCCTTCTGAAATTTCGAAATTTTTCATACCCTTTCTTAGTGAGCACCTATGCCCCTAGAGGAAGCTACATACCAAATTGCATTTCAATCCGTTTGGTAGTTTTGAAGAAATCGTGATTTAATAACTTTGGTCCCCCCAAACCCCCTCCTAAAATTTCGAATTTTTGGAAACCCTTTCTTAGCGAGCGTCTATGGCCCTAGAATAAGATACATAACAAATTTAATTCCAATCTGTTCAGTAATTTTAGAGAAATCGTGATTTAGTAATTTTTACCCCCCAAACCCCCCTAAAATTTCCAAATTTTTAAAACCCTTTTTTAGTGAACACTTATGGTCCTATAGGAAGCTACATACCAAATTTCATTCTAATACGTTCGGTAGTTTTGAAGAAATCGTGATTTAATTACTTTGATCCCCCCAAACCCCCCTAAAATTTCGAATTTTTTCAAACCCTTTCTTAGTGAGCGCCTATGGCCCTAGAGGAAGCTACATACCAAATTTCATTTCAATCCGTTCGGTAGTTTTTGAGAAATCGTGATGATTGAGTCAGTCAGTGAGTGAGTGAGTGGTATTTCGCTTATATATATATAGATTAGGCCTACAGAGTGTTTTTATTTATTTGCCCAAATGACTAAATTAAACAAAACCTAAGTTATAACCCTAGCAATGGCCATGTTTTGTTGCGGGGATGCTCTGCGGGTTGGATCGTTTTATTTCAGTCCCACAAACGTGAGCTCACTATTTAATACATAAAATTACTAAAAGTGTTTTAAGACGGCATTTTGTTAAGCCCAGAACCAAGTAAATTACTCAAAAAAATTGCAATGATAAAATTGCATCGTGGAGTGGTGTTTAAGCAATTAACATATAGGCCTTCCTATATGTTATATAGTTTTTCTAAGTTAATATATTTTTTTAATAAAGGTTTCTGGAGAAGTAACTTTAACCAGACTAGGGGGAGGAAAAAAAAAAATTGGGCCTATGGGCGCCAAAATGCTAAATCCATCCCTGATTGTATCCAATTCTTCTTGGAAATCCTTTTCAAGTGATCTTGTGATAAGTCTATGTAGGTATAAAACTGTTGTAGGTGACAACTTTTAAGAAGTTTAATGGTGAGAATATGTTTGATAATGTTGGCTGTGGAGGGTTTTCTGGAAAATCGTAAAGTGGAAATTGCTATCAGTGTCAAAATCGGGGATAAAACACCGTTCCTCAGTCGTTTTTCATACACTGTGTTACGCACATGTCGATTGTCTCGCTGAATCATGAATGTGTAATATATTTATAGTGTTTAAATGTTAAACGACCTCTCTTGAGCGAAGTTCTGATGATTATTATATTTGTGTTATATAGCCTACATAATAAGGCTCCAAGGTATTCCAATAAACAATACATGATTAAAAAAATAAATATAACCATTATGGTATGGGTCTTTTGTTTTGATTGATAAACAAAAACAACATTTTTGGGCTGTATATTAGTTCTTCTATTTGTGGCAGTTCACCCAGCATTGCTGAAAATCCTTTCTGATTGTACAGAAGTTGTTGGAACACATAAATAAATATTTGAGTGTGCAGAGTTGAAATGGAACAAACTCATGGCCATTCACCTAAACTGAAAAATAAAATATCTAGTTATAAACACACAAGATTTTAGAAAGAAGGAAAATAATATAAATTACAAGTGCCATTTACCTCCAAAAAAAGTGTCCTATCACCGCTAGTATTTGATCGTTTAAAGTACTGCCTCACTAAAATTATCGTATGGCCAGTCCTACTTCTTTGGTTTCTTGCATAGGCGTCGCGTCGACTATTGTTTGGGGGGGGGGGGGCACAATCAGTCAACGGCAGATCCAAAAGTTTGTTTAGGGGAGACAAAATAATAGAGAACACCCTACATTTAATAAATCTATGATTTGGTTAATGGTGTTGTTACATATTTTCTCAGTGGTAATGAGGTTTTCCTTCAAAATGTTTAAGGTTTCTTGAACTGGTATGTAGGTATAGCAATTTATTATGTAAAATGAAATTACAATGTAATTCCGTTTAATTGCGATATCCTTAGTATTGTCGATCAATTCATAACCATTTTCAAGCTAATTAATAAGTGTGGCATTATTTTTAAGTGTATGTTGCAAAGTTCATACATTTACACCCATTTACACATTACAAATTCAAATTCAATGTAAAGTGTAATGTGTATGTGCGTGTAAATGTATGTTTAATTTAGTTGGACCACCCTGCATCCAGGAGCTAATGTATAATTTTAATTAATTTTGAACCATTGACTGTTGAAGAAAATCTGTATTATGTTATGTTTTCCCTTACGATCAATGCATTTTAAATTAGGATTGAGACTTTGAAAGGCTCACTTCTTTGCAGTTTTCTTGATTCAAAATATTTAAAATGAATAAATTTTAATACATCGTTCAATTTAAATACAATTTTTTTAATTTACAAAAATATTAATTGAATTTATGAGAGCATCGGTTAAAATCAATTATGTGTATGTGTAATTTGTATAATAAAATAAAACTCGTTGGTATGATTTTTTTCGTATAAAAATCAAAGAACCCATATCCTTCGGGAAAAGTAATACTAAACAATTATCATTGGTTGTACGTAAAATCCAAATCCGTATACAAATTTGTTGTAATGTTTTTACAATTAATTAAAAAATAACATTAAAGCCAAACTAAGTTTCATAACTAAACATTGTTGCTACAATTCTTATATTTTAAACAAAACTCTTTATTTACATTAATGGAGCATAAATCTTCTTTTAGTTCGTTTTGAATATCTTCGACACCTAATTTTTTGTAAACTAGTTTAAGGACTGCTAAGTAGAATAGTGGGGGAGGCCGTGGAGGGAAGTCGCATAAAATAACCAACCTTCAACGATTTAAACAATAAAATGACGTAGACTACTTCAATCAGTCGGTTCGTTTAGCCAAATGATATGTCATAAGTAAATTTTAATTAAAGAACGATTAAATTGGAAAATAATTTGAACGTTAAACTTAATAAGGTAAAATAAACAACGTAGTTAAAACATTCTTGACATAAATGACTTTACAAAAGGAGAGGAAGAACTTTACAAAAGAGTTGAGATTAATTATTATTTGTATATTAGCCACAAATTAATATTAAATTTATATACAATGTGGGGGGGGCACGCGCCCCCCCCCCCCCCCGGCACGACGCCTATGGTTTCTTGCAGCCTGTTTTTTCCTTTCGTAAAATCAAATTTAATCCTGTTATTCTTGGACTTGGAGTCTTCATTCAGTAGACGACTAATATTTAAATTTAAAAACTAAATTTTTTTTTTTTTTGGTTTTTAAAGGCGAAAAACCTAGGTGGTTATCTTCGCCTGGATAACTAAGAGCATTCGTATAATGCTCATACTATCACACACACAGGTATAAAATTAAACTTTTATTTACAGACACTACACGATACAATAACAACGATAACAACAATAATTACATAATAACAACTTGTCACAGGGCTGTAAAAACTAAATAGGCCTACTCTCGGATACCTACCATTACGAACCCTTAAAGCTATCGATAATTCTCGATTGGTTTCCGCCTCTATTAGGTAGGCAATGTCCTGTATCCTAACTCTCAAGGTCTCCAGACCTAAACACAATGTGGTTTTCGCAATGATTACATAGTATAAAACCTAGATAGGCTATGGGAGACGACCGTTGAAGCGGACCTTTTAGCGAGAATCTCCACCAAGATGGCGGCGCCGAGCATGAGTCATCCTACTGCCGAGCACTTTTGACGATTTCGCGCCCCAAATCGTATGTATTTAATTTGTGATTTTGGAAAGTAATTGTAAAGCTGCAGTGAAATTTTTTTGTTTTTTTAAATGTACTAAAAATATATAGTTCTAAATATATTTCTAAAAGCCGGTCAGCTAATTTTTGTCTATATATTACAACGAATATTCCTTTTTTTAGAGGAATTTTTGTTGAAGAATAAGTTATTTCCACCTACTGGAAGTCTTATAGGCAATCTCACTTTGTTTGGCCTAGGTGAAATAACTATGTGTCGAATATTCAGTTCACTGACTATTCTGACAAAAAACTTTACTTTATACTTCCAGTAATTTATTTTTAATTTTAGCTCAGTAAGAACACAAGTTAATAATTTTACTTTTTGTAAACCTCTGAAGAGTGAGTACACTGGAACTAACCTTGTAAATTGCTTATTTGTGCTTGCAATTATTTTATGAAATTTCACTTTATCAATTCTTAATCTAAAATTCATAAACTATTGGGATATTTGAATACTAGGTGTTTTTGTAAATAATAACCTTTTATAAAACAAAATCAAATTTTAATAATTTCTTTTTTCTAATTTTAAACATAAAACAAAATTCTTGTATTTAATATTTTTCAAATAAAACCAAATAATAACTTTCTTCTCAAATAAAATAATAACTTTTTTAAAACTATAAGGCAGAACTAATCTCTTAATTTATTATAGTTTATTTTAATATTTTACTACTCAATTGAATGTAATTTATACTTTAATGAAAATTTGAATTTACGATTTAATGGATTTACTTCTTTAATTAATTACAAATATTTCTTAATCTAACATCCTAAGTAACCCAGTATTTAAAATAAATTTATTTGAATTTACTTCAGGCAATTTAATGGGGACTAACGTATTTTACGCTTCTACCGACCTTTTCACACTTGTCCAGGCGTCGCGACGTTTGTGGTGAAATCCGCGAACGCTGTCCAGTGATGACGAGCTACAGATGTTCTGCGTGCTGATAGAGTTGTCTTGTGAGTGAAGGTGGTGTCCTGTAGGGTTGTCTGGATGTATGATGGATGTCTTCTTAAAGATGGATGTGGTGATGCCGTGTCTGCTATCCCGGTTCGTCTATTCCCTCGTAGCTACAGTTGCATGTCCTAGTGGTCGCCTGGTGATGTCCTGGAGTCCTGTCTGGAAGCTATACGAATCACTCCATGTATCAGCTGTCCTGTAGGCTATGTTTTTCTTCCAGAAAATCCCAAGTTAGGCCAACTTGTATAGACTAAGTTGCCACTGAAGTTCTTGTAAAGTTAATGCGGTGTCTATTGCTGCATCCCAGATGATAACCGCAATGCCGTATCTTCTTACTTGTTATAAAAATTTAAAGTTTAACGAAGAAAATACTCAGCTTCTAGCACGCTAAAGTATTTTATAAAAAACAAGTATCTGCTCTCGATGCGTTATATTACATCGCAGAAATAATAATCCCCCATGCGTGAGGTTACGTCGAAAAATAATAATGCTCTCGAGTTTCCCCGAGCAATCGTTTATATAAGGTTTTTCGGCACTATTTCATTGCCAACCTAAGCTTTCTACCACTGTATTTCCATAATGCTTTAAAATCCATTTTTTCGCCAATTTCAAACTTCTAGTCTACGTAACTTTTCATCCTGAATTTTATTATAATTTTTTCATAATTTTGTAACATGATTTAGCCTTTGTTTTAATTAAGTTTCTATTGTTTCTTTGAGTACGCCCCTTTTCGTAAACTGGTCACCCTGTTCTCCTTCCATCAGTCTCGTCTTTGGACCTCCCCTCTACTGTCTTGCGTTCTTATCTGGCTTCCCTCAGTTTTGTGCTATGGAAATCCTTTTTCCATGTAACTCTTCCAGGGTTTATCCGATTTTCCTGAAACTGACATCATTTTCCTCAGCTCGTTGTTACCTTTCCACACGAACTCGAGTGACGTTCGTACGACTCCTGGTTCGCGTACACGACCCGCGCGCGTTTTTCCGCGGCGATTTTTCCCGGAAAAGTCTTAATTTTACACTTCTTTCGGTTTTTCTTTTTCCACTTTTCTTGTCCATTGGTTTTCATTCACTAGCCGGATTTTCATCTCATTTCTGCTTCTGGTTGTCTTGCTGTGAGGTTAGGGACTTCAACGATTTTTCACAAACTAGGGTTTTACTTTACTCCCGAAACATATTTCAAATACTGGCTTATTTTTACATAACTACTTCATTTACATACTATTTACTATTTTGAATTGTTAAAAGTTTGAGTTTAAATTTTCCATTAGCTGTAAAGGTGCAAAATCTATCACCTTTTTCCTTTCATAAATTTTCTAGTTTTTCTTTTACATTATGAATTACATTTATCAATACTAAAACTTGTTTTAGTTAGAATTTAAAAAACTTTATTTTTAACCTACTTTTTTATCCTTTAAACTTTATGAATTACCATTAACTTTTTTATATGACAAAATTTCGCTAAAACTTATTTCACCTTTATTTTAGGTCTTTTTAAGAAAAGCCTAAAAAACCTTTTCTTTTTTAAATTAGAGGAATTTTGAAAATTTTCTCATTCTTTGAAAGCTCGTATCTTACGTAACTTTATGATTTTTTAATATCTAATCTTGCAGTAAATACACCCGCGGTTAGCGTAATGCATTTCCCGAAGATTTTTATTTTTTATTCAAATCTTGGATTTTGGCTTCCCGTAGGAATCTTTTAAGTAATTTTTATAAGTTCCCAATCCTTTTCAGGCAGGCAGGGTCCAAAAGTTTAATTCTACCCGATAACAGACCGCCCGCGTATACATGCTGATCTCGTGACCTACATTTGGCTTTAACTCACTGCAAGTCCATATTATTCAAATTTACAAAATTAACTGCAAATTTAAACTCAAGACCTACAACGAGTTTTGTCCGTTGTAATATATATATATATATATATATTTGTGTGCGTGTGTATTTGTGTTTTTCTTTTTTAAATTGTTTTATTTACTCACTACCTCAAACACGATTTTAAAACATCGAGGTAGTTTAAATTATTTCCTTATATTATGATTGTTTTGTAAATGATCTATTTTTTCTTTTGTTATTTAATTTAGTTTATAAGATATATATAATAATTATGATTTCGTTTGTGCAATAATGTAATATACATAATATAAGGATCAAATATTCATTCATTCATTTTCAGGTTTCCGACAATTTAACTGAAGTTATAACATTTTTAGGGCAGTAAATGTAAAATGTAAGTTGCTGTTTTTTAATTTTTTTTTACAATTTTGTAATTTTTCTAACAATGTTATTTTTCCCATTAAATGTTTTTGAATTTGCAATGAGTCTTTTTTATTATTTGTAGTTGACCCAAGTTTTCTTAGGCTTATGAAGGTTTTAGACTATGTAACAGCTGTTGTCAATGTGTCAAATATAAAAAGCACTATACAAAATGAAGTAGGTATCAGAATGAAAATTACGTCTTATATGTTTTGAAAGTATTCAAATTATGAACAGGTAATAGGTAGACTAATCTGAGCAGAAGTAGTGTTGTAATTAAGTATTTAATAATTAAGTAATAGTAAGTAATAATAAGTTTTGGTTACAATGATAGGAAGCGGTCTGAGGAGCAGTGGGTATCACATCACATAGATAAATGTAGTGCCGTCTGACGCGACGAGTGGCCCGGCCGTGCTTAATTTACTCTTGTCTTCAACCTGCCTTTCTGACCAGAGTACACTTCGTACAAATTTTGTATGACAAAATAAGCTAAATTCAAGTCCTCATTTAAAACTTTGTCGCTTACAAAACTACTCTACCCAAAAAATTTAAAAAATCTCACAGACCAACTTTGTCACGATTTAAAAACCACATATAGGTTTTAACTTTAACTTGTAAGGTAAATTAGTAATAAAATTATTTTACAACTTTAAATTGCACCATTATAGTTCATTTCACCTCAGCGTGAGGCAAAACCAAATGACCGTAATAAAACCCTTACCCTTAGGCCTATTGTGCGACATCGGGGATGGGCACTTGTCGTCTGCCTTTGTATTAGAGTTATTGCTGTTTGTCCCAGTGTTATTATGCAAACTTTTTTAATTGAAAGAAAAACTTAAAACAAAATATATCACTCGCTGTGTTTTGATCGCGTGATTATTTTTATACCAAATATGAAGGAAATCGCTTCATATGGGGAAGGCAAAGTAAATAGTTAAATCCTATGTGTTTTCAAATATTTTTTATCATCATGAATACGGAAATAAATACGGTTTGCTCGGTACGGATGTCTGAAGTTAGATTCCGGGGAAAACTTCCTGCCTGGGGGGAAGTAGGCCTACTTGGTGTCTGGCATTTACCTTAACCACACCACAGTATTATTATTCGAATACTCGAACAAGAGACAAGTAGTCTATGACTCATTCAAGTAGTTTTTATTTCAATAATTTTATTCGAATAATTATTCAATCATTTTTGTTTATTCCAAGTTTGTGGAACTGCCTTTACAATCCCTCCCCGCTACACCGCTAGCCCACCGAGCGCTAGCCGAGCCGAGGGCACGGTTAAAAAAATCGTACTGTACTTGTTTTGCCTGTCCCTAAATAGCCTATTAAAATTTTGTTTAGTGTGCAAGTAGCTAGAAGGAATAGCCTATGTTTAATTTTTATCCGTGCTATGTACTGCAATAAGATGTGTAATTTTATATTTTCGTGTAGCCCATGCTCTGTTTGTCTATAATATTAAGATGTATTTAATTTTAATTGTATTTTATGCTCGATGTATATAGAACAGTTATTTAATAGTTTTACTTTATGTCTATATTTTAATACTGCATTTAATTAACAAAAAAAAAAAAAAACTGTCAGGCCACTCTAATGTGATGATTATTGTGTACAGTAGTAAGAGGTTTTTATAAAACTCAACATCATTATTCAATGTAAATTTATTTCCGTATTCATGATGATAAAAAATATTTGAAAACACATAGGATTTAATTATTTACTTTCCTTCCCCAAAATTAACCGATTTCCTTCATATTTGGTATAAAAATAATCACGCGATCAAAACACAGCGAGTGATATATATTTTGTTTTAAGTATTTCTTTCAATTAAAAAAGTTTGCATAATGACACTGGGACAAACACCAATAACTCTAATACAAAGGCAGACGACAAGTGCCCATCCCAGATGTCGCACAATAGGCCTAAGGGTAAGGGTTTTATTACGGTCATTTGGTTTTGCCTCACGCTGAGGTGAAATGAACTATACTGTCCAACACTAATGTTTTGTCTGCATGCGAAATTTTAACTTCATCGTAAGTTGATCAAACGACAGTGTATTTGAAAAACGCGCGTTAAAATTTTGTCCGTGTAAATGCTGCTTTTTTCGCTTTTGGCCCCCACCAAGATGGCGGAGTTGGCTTCAGCTGCTGTATTGCTTGTTAGTGTCCATGGCCTATCTAGATTTTATACTTTGTAATCATTGGGTTTTCTCTTTGGGGACTTTTAGAGGTTGAGTTTACCACGCAAAGCCAACAACTGTTGAAAAACTAAAAAAAGCAGTTATTCAAAACATAGCTGTGATAAATCTCAACATATTAAGGGTCGGCTCTAGCTGTCGGCTGACACTCCATAACACCAATGTTAAATTAAAATCCAAATTTTTCCTTTATTTTTGATCGGAAAATTATAAACGATATGTCATTTTAAAGCTATGGTCAGTATGCATGCAAATGGCTTTTTCAAAACTAAGAAAAATATTTTGTTTAATATTTATTAACAATTTAAAACATTGATTTTTAATATTTTTTTATGTTGTCACTATTAATTATAGCGAAAAACTACCAAGCCATTCACATGAAGAATTTCGTCCCCAAGAGTTTTATATTTTTTTTAAAACGATATTTGAACAATTGAGGGTTTTAAATGGATTTAGGCTGAGCAATGTCCGTGTAACCTACCGCCGCTATAGGGTGATTTTAAATATTTTTTTACGTTGTAACTATTAATTATAGCGAAAAATTACCAAGCCATTCGGATGAAGAATTTTGCCCCCAAGAGTTCCCTATTTATGGATTTAGGATGAGCAATGTCCGCGTAACCTATAGGGAGTCGCAGGTTGCTTTCTGTTTTACTAGAGCCGACCCTTAAGTGATGCGGCGGGATGGTTAGCATAAAATATACTACTGCTTCTCCATGAAGAAAATTAACAGCTATTTTTAAAACCTCCTATTAATTTCGCTTAGCACATTTTTATTTTTATCGGATAGCTACAGTTTAAAATTATAATTTTTTTAGAAATCATAAAATCTGTTAACATTGCCTATGTGTGTTCCCGGCTGAGATATGGGGTGAAACTTGGTTAAATCTTTAAACATTTTCTATATTCAACAACGAATAATTAGAATAACGTTCAATTCAAAATTGAAACAGCCGTGCATCCAGGGACGTCACTATAAAGGGGTAAGGGAGGCTTTGCCCCCCCCACCAATAATCTTAAAATCCAAATTTGAGATTTTAAAAAAAAGTTGGAATTTAGAATTTTGGATTAAATTGCACGTAAATACCCTCAAAACCTGCAACTTTTGGTTTGAGTTTCAAAATTTTTTGTTGTTAATTACCAACATTCACAAATAACAAACAAGTTATACTTCCCAATCGAAAAATGTTTTGCAAATCGAAATAACTTATTTCTGTACCAAATAAATACGTTGTCCTCTTTTAAATGATGTTCTGGGAAATTTAGTTCCAACCCTTGTTGTTGTGGCAACACTGACTTGCCATACATTTCTTTTAAATGATGTTCTGGGAAATTTAGTTCCAACCCTTGTTGTTGTGGCAACACTGACTTGCCATACATTTTTTTTAAATGATGTTCTGGGAAATTTAGTTCCAACCCTTGTTGTTGTGGCAACACTGACTTGCCATACATTTCTTTTAAGGGTCGGCTCTAGTAAAACAGAAAGCAACCTGCGACTCCAGCGTAGCGGCGGTAGGTTACGCGGACATTGCTCATCCTAAATCCATTTAAAACCCGAAATTGTTCAAATAGCGTTTTCAAAAAAATACCAAACTCTTGGGGAC
>JAGFPH010000309.1:226247-254455 GCA_018207615.1 Philaenus spumarius
GCTTTCTCTAGGGCCATAGGCGCTCGCTAAGAAAGGGTTTAAAAAAATTCGAAATTTTAGGGGGGTTTGGGGGGGATCAAAGTTATTAAATCACGATTTCTTCAAAACTACCGAACGGATTGGAATGAAATTTGGTATGTAGATTTCTCTAAGGCCATAAGTATTCACTAAAAAAGGGTTTTAAAAAAATCTAAATTTTAGGGGGGTTTTGGGGGGGATCAAAGTTATTAAATCACGATTTCTTCAAAACTACAGAACGGATTGAAATGAAATTTGGTATATAGCTTCCTCTAGGGCCATAGGTGCTTACTAAAAAAGGGTTTGAAAAAAATCGAAATTTTAGGGGGGTTTTGATGGGATCAAAGTTATTAAATCACGATTTCTTCAAAACTACGAACGGATTGGAATGAAATTTGGTATGTAGCTTCCTCTAGGGCTATAAGTGTTCACTAAAAAAGGGTTTAAAAAAATTCGAAATTTTAGGGGGGTTTGGGGGATCAAAGTTATTAAATAACAATTTCTTCAAAACTACCGAACGGATTGGAATGCAATTTAGTATGTAGCTTCCTCTAGGGCCATAGGGGCTCACTAAGAAAGGGTTTGGAAAATTTCGAAATTTTTGGAGGGGTTTGGGGGGATCAAAGTTACTAAAATCATAATTTCAGATCTTTTATTATTATGACAATAGTGCTTTTATTATTTGAGATCTATATATATAAAAAGCCAAATACCACTCACTGACTAAACACTTAAAAAGAATACAATTACGTTAAAAAGACTGAAAATACCAACCACCACGGGCAACGCCGTACGGGTCAGCTAGTATATACATAAAGTTCCATTTACTCCATATACATAAATGTGATTTGCATAAAGTTCCAATCACTTTCTGAGCTGATTCCACTAGAAAAATAATTAAAAAAACGTTTGTATAAACATTGGTTCATAAATGCTGCATTAGAGAGTAACAGCTAGTGAAATCTTGGCATATGTTACATAATTATCTCAGAATTATATTATTTACCAGTTGTGTTTTATAAGTGCATGGGTTTATACCCATTTCACAAAGTTAATGAATTAAAAACCTAAAGAAAACATTTTTTACTTTCTCCCCCTATACCATAGTATATGGAGAAAGTATTGTATTCGTCAAAATTTTCGAGTTTGAGTTTTTAGTGGAAATATCCGTTTTGGGTCCCCCTGAACCTAAAAAAGTAGTTTTCGGAGTGATGTCTGTGTGTGTGTCTGTGTGGATGTTATCAGACCTAGAGCCTAAACCAGTCGTCCGATTTTGATGAAATTTGGTATGGAGGTACTAATTCACGGTATCTCCAGGCGTTTTTTTTTCATTTTTGTGAATTTTTTATTTTTAAGGGTTATTTTTCCATAAAAACCCTTAAAATAACGGAAAAATCAACTCTTCTCAAAAACGGCTCTAACGATTTTGATTAAAATTTTATAGTTTATTAGGGACCTAAAGTACTATGAACTATAAAATTTTAATCAAAATCGTTCGAGCCGTTTTTGAGAAAAGTTGGTTTTTCCGTTAATTTATGGATTTTTATGGGAAAATGACTCTTTAAAATAAAAAATTAATTTCCTATGTGTCAGTTTCTTGATACCATTTATTTAGATTAAATTTTGCGCCAGATATCTTAAAAAATACTTTAGTTACAGATCTGGGACCTATTTTATTCAATTTGTCTGCTCATTTTACATAGAGTAAATTTAATTTTACACATTAACATCCTATATATTTCAGTAGGGCTTAGTTTCTGCGGGGAATATGAAACATGGGTGAAATATTTTGCCAGCAGTAACTCTCTAACAAAGTATTTCAGGACCTATGTTTATACAAACTTTTTCCATTATTTTTGCTAGTGGAATCAGCTCAGAAAGTGTTTGGAACATTATGCGCATCACCCTATAGGCCTATATACGTTTTGTTAAAAGGTTGTACGTGTGTTTGACTCAGGTGCTTTGGGGAAAAATAATGGTATTAAATGTGTTTACGTATATCATTAATTCACTACAACAAAACCTTAATTTTAGGGGTTGTTAGGTTAGGTGATAAATAAAAGATTTTCCACCAGTATTTTCAACACAACAAGTTGAGACCTACAGAACACTTAAGTATACTGTATATGTACGTTTGCATGTTTAACACAATATGATAAAGACCTAAATTAGTGATTGTCTTCAATCTTTGAGGAAATCTGATACGCCCATATTCTGTAACAGGATATTTAATGCAGCATAAACAATAATGGTGTTGAAAATTTTATTTATTTACTTTCTATTGCTTTTTTACTAAATTGATTTGTGTAGCACGAGTCAAAGATATATAGTAATCTAATATAAATACACCACACACAATAGTGACATTACACTGTAGACTATACATATACAATAGCCTGAAGCAGGTTCATTGCCCCTAGCAACACACCGAAATTACCATGTGTGGCTAAGAAAATCCCCCACCGAGTCCACAGAATTCAAAACCAAAATAGAAAAAAATTCCTTTTATTTGACCCCCCTCCCCCCCAATGCACAACTGTCCCACAAAAGTATAAGTTCTGACCCCTACTAATAATAGCTCTACTAATAATAATACAGTCGTAATTGACATAGACAGTAATTTAAAACAAAATTAAATATCCACTACAACATACAGCGACCACTTTGGCTAATAGCAGAGATAAAAATACTAGGTCATTTACGTTTACATCTGTAAATTCCTGCACACTATAAAAAACATTTGTCTTTCGACTATTTTCCATAATTAGTGTAAAATGTTTCACAGAAACCAATCTACTATTTTCAAGGAACTTATTCAAAAATGCACCACTAGTTTGCTTATTGCTGATCTGGGTTTTAACAAATCTAACACAAGCCTATCAATCGAACATTTATTTTTGGTGTCAAGTTCATGATAGCTACTTCTTATTGTATCTGCTCATAGTGTTCTTTAAAATATATCATTGAGTGAAGGATAAATATACAGTGATACAAAAGTCAGGCCACCCCTTAATAATTTTAAAATTGTTGCACATATCAACTTTCAGGAACCTATTCAATTTAAAAAAATATATTTTATTATGATTTCAAAAAATTTATCCGCAGTCTTGAATGTAACTTTGTTTTTTTTTTTATGAAATGATATATCATTTCGATGAAGAATTTCAAGAGAAAAACCAACGGTGAAATTTGCACATCCATATCTTTAACCGATTAAAAATGGCGGCCAAAAACATAATCGTGTTTCCCAAAATCATAATCGTACTAAATACTCCCAAATATCGTTGTGTGGCATATCGTTTGAAAGCTTATTAAATTCTGAATCCAAAAAGAATAATAACATGATTTCGTTGGTTTCTTTGCCGCAATTTTTAATCGTTAAAGATATGGATAAGCTAATTTCACCGTTGGTTTTCTCTTGAAATTCTACATCGAAATGATTTATCACATGACCACCTTCCCATTTAAAAACACAAAGTTACATTTAAGATGGTGGATAATTTAAAAAAAAATTGAATTCCTGAAAGTAATGAGTTAATATGTGCAACAATTTTTAAATTATTAATGGGTGGCCGGACTTTTGTATCACTCTGTATATATATACTATGCAGAGTTAAAATATTTAATGTGCTAAAAATGTATCTACAAGGCTCTGGCTCCTTCAATAGCTATATTTGCCATTACTTATAGAACAAGAAAACCTATTTTGCACCAGTTGAATTACCTACCCAATAAAGTAGCTTTGTGGATGGAAAACATAAAATAAGACCCCTATGTTTACAACTAGACCTATGTTAGTACTTAATTTCAACTTTTTTAACAAATATACAAGCTATTCGAGAGTCTGGAAAATGTGGAATATATCATTAGTAAAAAGGCAAAATTTTAAAATTAAAACTTCAAAACTTGTACACATATTTTGTATAAAACTTATACATGTATTT
The DNA here is from genome assembly GCA_018207615.1 of Philaenus spumarius. Classification (NCBI taxonomy): domain Eukaryota; kingdom Metazoa; phylum Arthropoda; class Insecta; order Hemiptera; family Aphrophoridae; genus Philaenus; species Philaenus spumarius. The sequence continues at coordinate 230,210 of JAGFPH010000309.1, forward strand.
GTATGTATGTATGTGTACAACATTTTTTATACATAATTGGGATCTAAATTTCGAGGGATTTTAATAAGGGTATAGACATTATTTTAGTTAAAAAAGTAGCAAAACTAAGTAAAGATCATACACTACAGTTACACTTGTTACGTTGTTTTGAATTGTATCATTGTCTTAAAATATAACTTAATTAATTGTTACACATGACTTTAAGTAGTTTAAGAATTAAAATGTTCACTGCCTAAATAATTTAAAAATAATATGCATTTAAATTCTGTTGCATTTCAAAGCAGTTTATTAGTTTAGGATAATTTATAAACTGCAGATGTCCTGAAAACATGAATAGATTTAATTATCAAGTTCTCTTATTAATAATAGTTAATAGTTTTCTTGCTATTCAACAATTTTTTTATTTTTAAAATCGTCCAACTTGAGTTGTATGTTGAATGCTCTCAAGTATTCTGCTTTCATGGTAGATTATGGTAATCGACATAGTCACGATCGAAAAATATAATTTTGTATACTAAAAGAAACGAGAGAGAGAAAAAGAAGATAAACATTGATATACTCCTTTTATTTCGTTTCGGAGAACGTGTTTAATAATATGAACTGTTTCGAGACACAAGCATGTAAGAATTAACGTGCTTAGCATATAGATTAGCAGACAGTGGCATAAAAAAGGCGGACCACTGGATCGTACCCTCCGACTCATTGACAGGATATTGCTGCGTGCTTCCTAGGCCAGTTTTCCAAACTTCATAACATAATTTACTATTACTTTACTTGAACTGGTGGAATTGTATGCCATCAGTTCGTTAAAACAATCAAAAAGATGTGCATTTGATTTTTTTATTGAGCTTAGTTTATTGTACAATCACAATAAAAATTTCCATTAATGTTATTCTTGAAAAAAAACCACCAAAAAACACTTAAAGTACAGCCAAGAGTGCTCTTTGTTCAACTCAATTCTTAATACTATGATCCTCCTGTGTTTAAATATTATTCTTATGGGTGATTCATATAGTTTACTCCATTGCTAAAATATATGCTTTGAAAAAAAAAAAAAACCAAATACAAATTTTGCTCGGACCATAATATATGTTTTAATATTATGTTATTAACATTTCACATATTAATACAGATCAGGGTACATTTTACAGAAAGGTACATTATATATCAGCTTTAAAGGAAACAGTTTTTTTAATTAAAGCACGTTCTCCAAGTTCCTAGGTGGGGATTTTCCACCTTCACATTTCTGAGTTGAAAAATGATTTTGTCAAAGATTTTAGAAAAATATAGTGTCACAAAATGTTTAATACCAATTATCTGATATAACTACAAGTTTATCTAACTGATTAATGTTCTATGTTTTCGGTGTTGCTGTATTGACTACGGACACAGCAATTTGTTTGGAACGATTTCTCGGACGACTATATTTCAACCGATAGGAAACGCACCTACTATCCTTCTGTCATAATCAACGATCATCTTTATGAACTAAAAATTTCTGATATACCAGCAATACCATATTTTCCCACAAATTCATTTTACGAATGGACAGATTTTAGGTACTACGGTTTAAGAAGTGCCACGGCTTATGTATTAGTATTCGATTTGTCTAATACGGATACATTCCAATACATAAGAACGTTACGAGAACAAATAGCCGAAAGCAGAGACATTAGAAATGTACCGCTTCTAGTAGTCGGAAACAAACAAGATCTTCTGTTTACACCAGGAAACACCGGAACCAACGGGATGGGAAGTAGTACGATAGCTTTAACAAACACTAATTCCTCGACTCCGCCAGCAATAACTTCTAACAGTGGTAGCAGTGGGGAAAAAAGAAGGGATATAATGAATCTTGTGAAAAAACATTGGAAATGCGGTTATGTTGAATGCAGTGCTCGATACAACTGGCGAGTTGTAGCTGTATTCAAAGAACTTATGAAAACTATCGATGCTATGGAAGGCACAGGGAATTTGTCGGGACAAGGTTATAAAGAGGTTTGTTCGCCGATGATAGATAATCTTCACGAAGCATTGGACAGAAATAAATGTTGCATTTTGTGAAAGTTAACTGAAAACTACTCCCAAGTACAAAATAAATAGATTTATAACTGTCGATAGTTATTACAACGAAACGACACGGATATGTTTATCAGTATGAGTTGTAATTCTCAAACTTTTACTAAAACGACTAATACACTGTAAGTTAAAAATATTTCAGTCCTAAAAGTGGGATTGGAATGAAACATAAAAATCCAACAGAAATGTGTGGGCTTTTATTTAACATAATTTATTTTGTAAAAGTCAAACATTATTAGATTAAAAAGTTGTAATACCGTATATTTATATGATATTCATTAAAGTTTCCGAAGCAATAAAAATATACTGAATTTGTATTCATGTTAGAAAGTTCTAAAAAAATAAGCCTGTTTTTTAACACAAACATGTTTAATTTACAAATTTAGTACTATAATATTGATAAATACAAACATTTTGTATAAAATATGAATATAATTAATATGTTATTGTATAAACTGTAATAGGCTACAGTCAGTACATGTTATAGCTTCCCAGTATTTAAATAAAACCGTAGGCCGGGTACTGGGCACAAAATAGTTATAGACAATATAATGTAGTGGTATAATAGTCTGTTAAAACCCAAATATAATTTCTTTTAATCTGATATAAAGTGTATTTTAAAACACATGTACATAAAGATTACACATTTGGAAGTTTTATAATTCGTTTATAGACTAATTAAAATATTGTTTTATTACTATTGATATAATTTTGTTAAAATAAAACATGTTGAAGACAAACAACTGAGTGGATTACTGTATTTTGCACAGGTTTATTTAGGTTACACAAATGGTGTGGAAATTAGATTTACTGTCTTATTTTTTGTATGACTATACAGACTTCATAAAAGACACAAAAACTAAAAAGAAGTGACAATGAACCGATTTATTATGGACAAAATATTTCAGTACCCATAACCCAAATGAACAGCCTACTTGAAATACAAAATATCTGAATGTTTTCTTTATTCGTCTATAATAGCTTTGAATACTTATTACCAGTCCTTTTAAATGTTGTAGTCAAATTCAAATATTCCAAAATATATTAAAAAATTTAAGAAACCTAAACCTTTTTCTAAATCATTGAAGTGATAGTAACATATTCTTGATGTGCAAAAGTTATATAAAAACGTAGTTCAAGTACCTTTTAATAGTTCACATTCCGACGTTATCCAATGCCTTCTACACCTTGAAACTTCAAGAAAAATTTACCACAAAAACTAGCTTGTGATGTCAACACAAATATTGCACAATATTACGATTTTATTATTTAACACTTTGAACCATGGACCCTTAACACATTATTTAAACCATGTACGTAACCTAGTTTATTACTAATTACAGTTCAGGAGGCAAACAATCATGTATAAACTTAACACATTGTCGTGCGTAGCTACCTGGGGGTTTTGGTAGTATTTAAAAAAAATTCTGTTACCTTATTTAAAAGTATAACATATTATATATCATGTTAAAGGCAAAAGAATAAGCTTTAAGTAAATGTAAATACTTCAAAGGTTTATTAAAAATACAAAATGGTAACAAATTATGAAAAATGATGAAAAATTGTAAAAAAAATAGCTACATAGTCCTTTAGTTTACAACAAACACTTTACAAACACTAAAAAAACACTTACGAACTATAAACTTTGCATCAATAAAAAACCACTAATAAATAAAAAAACTTACAACACAATCAGAACTAATGGAAATACACGTCGTCGAGTTACATCGCTAAGCAGACAAACGTCAATTGCAGAATTCAGACACCATCTGATATTTATATAAAATTTTTGTTGGCCTGTGTTAGAAAAATTCCAAAGGTCAAAGACATACAAACTAAAAGAACTAATAAACATGATGAGAATGCCTAAACCCAAATATATGCCGACTAAGCTGAGTTATAGAATTAAATAGAGTGCCCCGTGCTATTCTCGGGGTTCGGACAAATGCTATAAACGCTGCCCCGAGGTATACTTGGGCGTAGGCTTCAAAGTGTTAATAACTGTTTAATTTAAAGAAAACTCTATTGTTTATTAATTATTATTTGGTAGTTTTAATGGTTAATTATGAACAACATAAGTACTTTTTGGATACGAGTTATGTACGGCAACGAATGAATAGTCAAAAAAACATAACAGTTGAAAATTTGTTTTATTTATAAATCGTATTATTTAAAAAAATTAACTCTGCAAGAAATCTTAATGAAAATCATAAAATTAAAGAAAATCAGACAACTTATAATAAATCTATATACTAGACCTTTACAAAGAAAATATTTTAGTCTATATTTTAAATAACAATTGTTTATTTTAAAATATCTTATTCACCCATCCACGTGTTCTTTAGAATTTTATTCCTGCAACAATCACAATATTCAACGAAGTCACTAATTGTTATAAAACACAATTCTTTTCACTTTCAATTGCATTTCAACATTAGATTACCATTGTATGGTTCAGTGGCGACTAACTCATGATAATACAAACATACGAAGATGACGATAATTCTCACTTATTATAAATCCTGTATGGCTTATAAATCTGTAATGGGAGTTGGAGGAATTATTTTACACTTTTTCGTTTGTTTTAAAAACGGGACATATACATTTTTTTGTTTATTTTAACTAATATTTTTTTTATTACTGGAGATGGCAGAACAGTTGAAACCAGTAAAAGAAAATAATAAAGTAATAATAAATTTGAGTTTTGGAGTGAAAAAGTGGGTTTTTGCGGAGACAGCTGAAATAAGACAATTTTCAACTAGCGCTCCAGCCCAAACGGTTCGTCGGAGAAGAAACCCTATAGTAAACTTTGTAGGAAATTTTATGTTCTTTCATTTTGAATATGAAGGTTATTTATGAAAAATTGATGGTTTTCGAGTTATAAGAGATTATGAGATTGTTTACCGTTTTTGCACTTTTTTCAATGTTGCATCAAGAAATGTTGTAGGCAAACCTCATATTCGGATTCAGCACCCAAAAAAACATATAAAATGGAAGAAATCACAACTATCCCAAAACTTTCCCGCAGGGGGCTCTTTTGAGCATAAATTGACTGTATTATTTATACAGTCAATAATACAGGTCGGGAGTGGTCAATGAGCACTGATCTTAGTCCCCAGAACATGTTTTGGGGTGTCATTAAAAATTGTATACATATATATATGTGTGCCACTCTAAAGGCCGCATTTTATGTCCGATTTGGCTCAAATTTGGTACACATGTTGGTTTTCTAAGTAGCTCGGATGAGTTCATTAGCCAAAAAAATCCAGGAAGCACTTTTTTGACCGAAGTAAAAGTTTTTTGAGATTTTTTGTACTAACATGAATTTTGGAGGATTTATTTACAAAAATTAATATAGGAGATTATTCTACACATTTTGTCTTTTTTGTCTTATAGCTGGGTTCCCACAAAATCGATCAATACGTAAAATACCATAAAAGTTAATAGACTACTATCAAAATTAGTAGACCAATTTCCGAAATATTTAGTTGAAACCCAAACTTTATTTTTTGAAATTTGCTTAACTCATGTCAGCGGTTCAGCTGGATAATCGAATTACTATTTTACTTGATGCTTCTTCTTTCTGTGGAGAAATTCTATTTAGATTTTTTCACCAGTCAAGGTTAAATTAATCGTTTCAGTTAAGCAAGTTTAGAAACTTCTATTTAAGAATTATTCAACCATGAATTTGTCATATTCAACAGCCAAAATGAATAACAAATTGAATTAAATAAATAATTAATAAATAATTTATTTAAATAATGTAATTTAATTTTAAATTATCTGAGAAATTTTAATAATAAATAACACACGTAATCAATCAGAATACTACGAGGGTTGTCCAGAAAGTAAAGAACGAATGCGCATCGCATGCGGCGCAGATCCCCCACTACTGCGATTACGTGCGTGGCCGCTTGCCCCTTCCTTTCTCTTCAGTGTGAGGTGAGTCTCGTTGCTGTGTGGTCACGCTACTTGTTTTCGCAGCGTTTTAAAATGGCGGCGCTAATCGAAAATCCCGCCAAATGTGAAGTACGGAGTGTAATCCGCTTTTTGAGTGCTCAAAAAGTTAAGCCCATTGAAATTTATAGGCAAATTAAAGCTGTCTATGGTGAAGATGCGATGAATGAGTCATCAGTAAGAAAGTGGTGTATCATGTTTACCAAGGAAGAACTAACGTGCATGATGCATGATGAAGATCGGAGCGGGAGGCCATCACTAGTCACGGATGAACTGAAGCAAAAAGTTGAAGAAACAATTCAGGAAAATCGACGATTCACTTTGACGACTTTACATGACTCTTTTCCACAAATTTCACGATCACTCGTACATGAGATAGTGACAGATCATCTTGGTTACAAGAAAGTGTGTGCTTGGTGGGTGCCTAAAATTTTGACGGACGACCATAAGGCGAAACGCATGGGGGCAGCCCTTGAATTTTTGACTCAATATGACAAAGATGGAGACCAATTTCTTGATCGTATTTTTACGGGAGATGAAACATGGGTTTCGTATAAGACTCCAGAAAGTAAGCGTCAGTCAATGGAGTGGCATCACACAAATTCGCCCTCAAAACCCAAAAAGAAAAAACCCATTGTTACAGACTCGCAAAGTCATGGCAACGGTTTTTTTTTTTGGACCGAAAGGGATTAATCCATGTGGATTTCATGCCACGAGGTGCAACAATAAACTCAGAATCCTATTGTGAGACTCTTCAACGACTTCGTCGCGCCATCCAAAACAAGAGGCTTGGAATGCTGTCGGCTAAAGTTTTTTTCATTCACGACAATGCCCAGCCTCATGCCTCAGCATGAACGCGGCAAGAACTCCAAAGTCTGAAGTGGGAAATCTTTAGTCATCCTTCCTACAGCCCTGACCTCGCACCTAGTGATTTTCATCTGTTTCCAAAGTTGACGCAATTTTTGGGTGGAAAACAGTTTGGAAATGACGATGAACTTAAAGAAGCAGTGATAATATGGCTAAGTTCTTTCGCGGCTGATGAGTATAACATCGGCATAGAGAAACTGGTCCCACGTTACAAGTGTCTCGACAACAATGGGGATTACGTAGAAAAGTAGAATAAGGTACTGTGGCTGTGTAAATAAAGTTTGGTGTTGATATCTTTTGTTTTTATTTAACCATGCTAAAACGTTCTTTACTTTCTCGACGACCCTCGTAGAAATACAAGGTCATCAAAAAAGAATTTACAGATTTTAAAAAACCTAGAACTTTCAAAGTAAATGAGCAAATGCAATACTTTTTTCTGTAAATTGATCGAGAACAATCCGAGAATTATTTAAATGCGAATGTATGCCCTCCATGGTGTTCAGTAGTAAGTGGAAGTAATAAGCGGTGGAAATCCTGTTCTGTTTCTATATCAGTCTTTACAATATGTTATAAAAGTAAGGTTTCCAGCAAGCTGAACAAAAAAGTACCGTTAGTTTTATTTGTTTAATAGGACAAATTCAGCCTTGGCATAATACACATTCTCAACTATAAGTTTCATAACCAATTGAGTTTGTCCTATGCTTTGGCCTCTGAGAATTGCTAATTTAACCCCACTATAATTCATTTGAGTCTAACGTTACAGTGTCAGTAGTAATAATAAGCCGTATCAGTTGTAATAGTCAGTTGTGTCTACCACAAAATTTCCCTATCCTTGCTAATATGACCTCATCTGAGAACTTTGGCTTGGTGAAGAACTAATGATGAGGGGGTTTCCTGATTCCTGGCGAGAATTAATGCTGAGTTGCAGACTTGGTGTTGTTCTGGTGGCCTCATGAAGAGATTTCATAATTAGCTTGGATTTTGTGTGACTTATACACAGATTTCAGCAAGATGTCGATGATTAGAAAGTTATTGAGCTGCACGGCCAATGGAAGCAAATACGTCTCCGCTCAGAAGTTAGTTACTGTAGTAAGGGTCTGTATGAGAAAGTTATGGCGAAGCTCGTCTTGATGCCAGATTTCCTCAGCAATTAACGTGTTTTACCTCCTGGGGTATTTGAGTTGTCAAACCATTTTCTTCTGAATCACCTGTTCCTTCTAAGACCTTGCAGAAAAAGGTTTTTAAGCAGGATTTGTTTAGGTATTTTGGTTGAGCAAACATGGCCACGTTGTCCAAATGATGTTAGACATTGACAGAGGAGAAACAGAATGATGCTTCACCGGAGTTTTTGTGATTTATCCTGCAAACCCTTCTCGCAGATGTATTTTGGCTGGACTTGTGATGAGGTTTGCCACCAAATGAGCCACAAATGTCAAGTTTTGGTGCCAGGTATAGCGCACACGCACAAAGCTAATTATTGGAAATAAGAGTAGCCCCGCTTTAACAATCCCTTCACAGCGGACAAGTGAGATATACCGACTGGGTATGATGGTGAGGTAGTGAAACTGCGATGTGGTATGGAGGCTTTGCCAAGTGATTGGAATTGTTTTCCTTGCTGAAACAATTCTAAATATAGAGAAGAGAAACAAATATCATAACTAAGAAATACAATATTAAACATAAAGACAAATGCATACATGAAATAAATTTAAAAAATTGCAACTAACAAGTTCCTTTTTATATATTGTTAACCCTTAAAGCGTTAAGCTAAAATATGAGCTTTCTCTCATTTAGAGATAAAAAAACCCTCAATGTTTTTTTTAAAATTTAGATTCTTAACGTTAAGTAGTATTCAAAAAAATAGTGGTACTGATTTTAACATTTTTTTAGATGTTTTTTACGAATTAAAACTATTTAGCATCCTGGCTACAAAAAATCAAAATCAGTGTCATCAGTATTTGTTATAAAAAAATATAAATATCAACAAAGTATATTTACATATATAAAAAATAACAAAAACTTTGGAATAGATATAAGTCAGCTCACTGTACAAACCAGTAAAAGCTGATTCAAACAAACTGAGTAGAACAACACTGAGAACACTTGCGATAGTAGATTAATTTGCTTTGGCGACAGAACACAGATCGATAAGACGTCACAGACAATGCTTATATTTTTTATTTTGTCTAAACATACTCAAAGAACAACATTTTGTATTTTATTGGAAGTTTCATGAACTATAGAATCATATAAGTATGTGTTTGTGTGTTTAAAGGAGCTAACCGTGCTTAGATATTGGGTCTTGCCGCGTTTAAAGCCGTTAGCCGCACGTTAAGGGTTAAGTCCAATTGTCTCTGGTACCATGTAAGGGGAGAAAACAATTTTTTACAGCATACAAGAGAGAAAAAATACAATTGATTGAATCTAGTGGATCCAGAACAAAACAAATTACAACGCATAACTTACAGTTCAAGGGTCTGCTGTAGTGATGGCCATCTTGGATTTTTATCTGTAAGAGCAATGTTAAATTTAAAACCATTTAGTTTGTTTATTTTATATCATAAAATTGTTTGCAAGTTCTCGTTTTAACCAGTCACAAAAAGCATCGGTTTTGCGTTTCGACTTTTTTTAAATCCCGTTCATTTATCACGTAATTGACATTTTGTAAGTACAAAGTTTGAACTTTTTCCTTACACAATGAAAAATGTATAAATAAAAGTAAATCGCAAGCCAGATCCGCAATTTTATAAAGAATATTCAGTTTTTTTCCAGCACTCAATTACAAAAGATGGATTTATAAAATGGTTTTAAATGAGGCAATGTCAAAGCGCTCAGCTGAAAGAAATTGCACTGTTTAGTTATGGCTATAGGGCAGCGGTTCCCAAACTGGGGGTCGCGGGCCGTTCGGCAATGGGTCACGAGATGTATACAAATAATGTTGAACTATGTACTTAAACTTAGACGGCCATCGGGAATTTTAAATTAAATAACTTTGTACATTTACAAAATATCAATATATTTTACAGATTTTGTCAAAACAAAACAGAATCATCTAATAATTTTGATATGTAATTGTTAATACATTTCTAAGTAAAAAAGACTTCTTTAGTGAGAAACATGGGCCTGTTTTCTGTCAACAAGTTTGTTAAAATTTGGCTTAGTTTTAGGTACACATACATTAAGGTCCACATTCTACGTCCAGTCGATTTCTTGCCTTGGTTTTAATGTTGACCAATGTAGAAAATCTGAGTTCGCAGAGATAGGATGTTGCAAAGGGCATGATGATTCTCAGAGCCACTGATGTTAAGCTTGGATACTCAGCTCTTCTTTGTAGCCAGAACTTGTCAACATCTTACGTGCTGAAGGACAGTTGCAAAGTCTTGTCACAGGATAGCTCGATGAGTTTGTCATGAATCAGTGGGTTTAAGTCTGCCTCGTTCACAGCCTGCTCGTTGAAGGGGTTAAGCACAAAGTTCCAACAGGTGAGTTGATCCTCGGGAATGTAGCTAAGGATCTGCTCTTGTAGACCTTGCAAGTGAGTAGTAACCAGTTTGGACAGGTTGTCAATGTCGGGATAGTATTCATCGCTTCGATCAAGGGATGTGATAAGCTCATTTGTCAGTTCAAAGTTTTCAAATATATTCTTCTCTACCCTGGTTGACCAAGTGGCTAATTTCCTTAAAAACGAATTGACTTTGTCTTGTGCAAAAAGTATGGTTTTGTCTCTTCCCTGCAAGGAAACGTTGAGATCGTTCAGGTGATGAAATATGTCCGCTAAATAAGCAAGTTTTAACAGCCATTCATTGTCACTCAAAAAACCGGCAAGGTCTTTGTTTGCAACTTGAAAGAATATCTTAAGCTCAGAGTGCAAAGCGAACACTCAAGAAAACACCTTCCCTCGTGACAGCCACCTTGCCTCTGTGAGAAGCAAGAGGCATTTGTACTGCGCCTCCATTTCTTCGCATAACTGTGATAACAGTCGACACTGTAATGGCCGGCTTTTTACAAAATTAACCAACTTAACAGTTTTGTTCAACAATGTTTTTAGCTCATTGGGCATGGCCTTGATAGCTAATGCCTGGCGATGCAGAAAACAATGAACCCAAGTGGCATTAGGCATGACATATTTCATCCGTCTCACGAAACCGCTGTCTTTCCCAGTCATTGCTTTGGCACCATCACTGCAGATTGAAATACACTTTTGAAAGTCGATTTGAAGCGAATCGGTTACAGACATGAACATTTTAAACATTTCCTCACTTGTTGCGTGGTCAGGCAAAGGTTTGCAAAATAAAATGTCTTCTTCCACACTACCATCACCCTCAAAGCGAACAAAGCACATAAACTGCGCCAAACTCGACACGTCCGTAGACTCGTAAACTTGAATGGAAAAGTTCTCACTTTTCTGCAACTTTGTTTTCAACTGATCCTTTATGTTTTGAGCCATCTCGGTAATGCGCCTCCCCACCGAGTTGTTCCACAGAGGGATGGTGGAAAGCTTCTTAGCTGCATCTGGGCTGATCATAGTTGAAACCATATCCTGAGCAGCAGGTAGAATGAGCTCTTCAGTAATCGTGTGTAGTTTACCTTTCTTTGCTATTCGTAAAGCCACTTGATACGATGCTAGCAAAGCACTTTTGCTTATATTATTTCCACTTAACCGAACTACTGAATTTTTCTGGTAATTTAAAGCAGTCAATTTACGTTCAAAAAAATCTGCTGGCTTATCTTTAAAACTGGGATGTTTACTTTCTAAATGGCGAATCATCTAGGAAGGTTTCATACTCTCGGCCGATAACAACTCGCTGCAAATAACACACTGTGGCCGATTTCCGAGCACTGTAAATCCATACTTAATATAACTGTCACTATACTTTCTCACCTTTACCCTATTCTGTTCATGATCATCATGAGAAGTCGAAGGCCCTGCAGGCTTAACAAACTTATCCATAGTTAGAACAAAATCAAACAATACGTGAGCGAACAAAACAATACACGTATGTGCTCGAGCCACTGCTCAACTCGAACTGGACTGGATGCTTTCCACCCCTCCCACTGCCATAGCTATCCCCTCCTCCTTTGTTTCCCCCTCTCACAGACACCTGGGCTCTCTCTCAGCCCCTCGCTGCTCACAACGATGCACGTTATTTCTAGGGGGTCGCGGCTAAAACATATGGGCTAAAATGGGTCCCTTGATCATACAATTGTAACTGTGGGGGTCGCGGCTAAAACGTATGGGCTAAAATGGGTCCCTTGATCATACAATTGTAACTGTCAATATTGCATACCAGAACTCCCAAAAGGTCTTTATAGTCAACTCTAAGATTGGCCCCACCTATCATCAACTTCACATTCTGATGATACAAACAAACGCAAACGTTATGGGTGCCAGATGCCCCTGCAACAATACACCATTTCGGTCTGAACTCGCAAAATCTTGACCTTCCAATTTTAATGTCAGGATTTTCTTTTTTTAATTCAGTGAATAGTTCATTTAAATTACACAATATTAACCACAATTATTTCATTAGCCTAGATATCGGAGATGTTAAAAAATCTTATTTTTACTCATAATTGTTTTTTTTTTCATACCTTCCAATTGAATCTCAAAGTTGAAATTTATGTTGAAGTTTGATATAATAAAAGCCTATTAAGTGTAAAATTTTCAGATTTTTATCTGGTCCCCTAACAAAGATATTGCAGGCAAAAAAATGAAAAAAATCCAAAAATCGGTTTTTTAAAATAGTGTATTTTTTTAAGGGTAGGCTTCTCACCATTGATACTCTATAAAAAGTAACTAAACTATACAGTGTATTAGCTCAAAAAATATTAAGGCTGAGAAATTACTCCTTCTTTGGAAAACTACTGTTCAAAAATTAAGTTTTTTGAATTTTGAACCAACAACTTTGAGCTATTTAAAATATATTAAAGAATACATTGAGCTAGGTTATAATGGGTTTAATTTGTAGCCCAGAGTGTGCTGAACTAAATGCTTTTTATTTGAAAGGCTTAGGGCAACCCATTACTGAATAATTCAAAAAACCGCAGATGCTTGCAAATTCAAAAAACGCTTGCGGCCTGAAACAAAAATGGCCGCCATTTCTGAATGATAAACAATAAAAAATTCGTTTTAATATTTTTGAGTTCACTAAACGTTAGGGAATTCACCCAGCAAATATCAAATTTTTCTGAGATGGTCAAGCAACCAGTACTGGACCACTTGGTCTGGATTGACCCATTATTGAAAATAAAAGTAGCCCTGTTACGACAAAGTAGTTTCAATATGATTTTTTAAAATCTGTACGACCTTTATCGATGATCCTTGTATGAAATCCAACCTGGTAGCACACAGACAATACTTGATTTTTTAAATTAAATGGTATGGCCTGTAACTAATTTAGTAGCACATCAAAATAACCAAAGTGTTTTGACTTTGGCAGGGTTTCTTCTACTTCTGTTTACGAGTATGCTATTTAATTTTGAAAAGATTGTCACATTATCAACTCAGTTGAAGTTCTGTACAACCTGTCATATAGAGCCCTTTATATCCGAAAAATTTTATAGCAATAATACAAAATTTACGTCGATATTTTTAGGACGTAGTTCACAAACTTTTCATAGTCGGTCTGTGATCGTGTAGTCACCCCGTGTCAACAAACTGTCAAGAGCCACAACTATGATTTATGGCCGTGTCATATCAGGATTTTTCAGTATCTACACACTAGGCCGGATATAACAGGTTGTACTGAACTTCAAAAAAATAAAATAATATTTACTTTCAAGTTATGTACTTACATCATCCTGTTTTTGGTACTGTATATTATATATGTATTAATACTATTTATCAGAACTTTATTCATCGTCTGTTATTAAGGAGAATTGCTCTGCAATGTCCATCCTTTTATCAGAAGCCTCGTTTGGGAGGTTTTCATCACAGAAATTTTCGGTTTTTAATTCATAAAATTCTTGGTTTTCAACCTCCAGGATATCTTCAACGAAATCCTTATTTATAAGACAAAAGTTGTGCAATACACAAGATGCTAAAATTACTCTTGAAACTTTGTCAATAGCTAGCACATTAACATAACCAAGACGTTTCCATCTCTTTTTCAGCAAGGAGAAAGTGTCGGTGATGATATCTCTGAAAGTAACAAAACAGAACTAAGAAAGTACAGTAGTATAAACTAGTGAGTTAAATTCATATCCGCCAGATAATATAAAAGAGAACACATTAAAATTTTATTAAAAAACTCACTGCCTATACAGTATTAGTCAAAATAAATGTACTTTGTAACAACTTTAAGGACCAGTGAAAAGGTGTAGTAACTATAAAAAGTGACACAAAGTTCCCAATAACCGCTTGTCTCTTTTGGTCAGTATGATGCCTAATGGCATCATTGAATAAGTAAGCAATTATATTGTAACTAACTGTACCCACGACTTTGTCCACGAAAATACCTTAAAGCAAAACTATCAACAAAAACTATAAAATGTTTTTTGTACTTTTGACCCCTTAGATCGTGTCGGAGAAAAATATGTCATTTATGTTATAACACAAAAAGTGTGCGTTTTTCTTAAACTTTTTGTGTTTTAACTAAACTATGCGACCTGCAGAATCGGCTCAGTGTTTGAAAGAACTCAGCGAGCTGAATCCAATGAGTATCTCAAATTGAATATCGGCGCTATCAGTCTGAAATTATAAGCAGAAACGTGACCCACAGAAGGCAAAATATTCATCTTTGGTCACTAATGATGTCACCACTTTTGAACAAACTGTCTTTTTTTTAATGTGGATTTCTCCTAAACCTTCCCGAAGAAATGGTGCGTCTAATGGCTCAAACCTCAGCTTCATACGTTCAGACGTTCTCAGTTGATGCCGAAGCAAACAGACAGACATACACATCTTTATTATACGTATAGATGCTTTAAATAAAGGAGGGTTCAGTTATCCCCCTTACTGTTTCTATGGCATTATTTTTTTAATGTGACACCGTCAGATATCTAAAAAATTACTGTAATTACATATCTGGGACCTATTTTATTCAATTTGTCCGCTGATTTTACATAAGATAAATTAAATTTTACACCTTAATATTAACACCCTACATATTTCAGTAGGGCTTCGTTTCTGTGGGGAATCTGAACCACGGGAGAAATTCCAGCTGTTACTCTCTAACGAAGCATTTCCGGACCTATGTTTTCATTATTTTTGCTAGTGGAATCAGCTCAGAAAATGCTTGGAACATTATGCAATGCACCCTGTATATAAACTTGGCTTTGTTATACAGAGTGTTTCGCAACCACTTGACCAAATGATACAATATAAAATGTGTTCTATCTTTCTTAGTTTAGAAGTTGTCTGTCTGTATGTGTTTTAAAAAAAAGTTATTATGTCACGAACGATTTAAATTTATGAAACTCAGCATGAATGTTTATCACACTGATTTACACAAATGAGCAACATTTAATTTTGTTTCTGTTATCTGTTTCGAGATGGTGGTGGTTCAAACTTTTCAAAGATGAGTATCTAAAAAACTACAAATTATACAAAAAAAAAAAAAAAATGTTAAGATGCAAAACATTCAGACAATTTAAAGACAAATCGAACAATGAATAACTTTTTATCATTGGGTCAAGGATAACTGAGAAAATGCAATAACTTGGCTGAAAGTAGTTTTTCATGATTACCGAAGAAATTCATATGAGTGTTGTATTAGTCTAAATAAAAGAGGGTTATAATTTAAATGTAAAATTAAATATAAATTGATATTTTTTATAAATAAATAACACAAGAAAAAGCTAGCTTTATTAACCATTACCTTTGAATTTGAAATTTGTTTACTGTTTAATAAAAGACTTAATTGATATTTTTATCTAATTTGTTTAAAGACTGAAACAAGTCATTCATAATCATTATTGTATTCATAAAGTCAAATCCATGTTGAGGAATGCAGATTCTGGGATCAAAACCTCCCATGAAAATTGCTCTGTAACAAGGTCAGTGGGGACAAATAGGCCTAATGCTAAAAATTATAATAAAAAAGCATCAATTTCCAAGGGGGTGTTATGCTGAGTTAAGTCAAATAAATTTGAAAGGTTCAGTACATATTGGTGTGATGTATTTTACCTTGATCTAATAGCTAACCAGTTTCAAGTGGATTTTAAGGTAACAAGAGATCTTAAATTGAAAGGTCTTCAAGTTCAGGTTGGTATGTTTGGAAATCAACATATTAAAAATTAGCTTTATTCTTTATTTTAAAGTTATAAGAAACGCAATTCTTAAGTTGTGAAGTTTACATAAATCTAATTATTTTTAATTATAATAGAACAGAAAAGCGCAACCCATCTATATCAGTCCCCCCTCCACTCCACACTTCAGCGGGAGCCGTGAGAGTATTAGACAGGAAATTAAGAAGAGCTGTTAATTGACTGCCTCCAGCCTCGCTTACTTGATCAACTGTTGCTTTCAAATGTCCATTGGCAAAAGCTTTTACATTTTAGTAGCACATAAGTATTTTTGTTACTGACAGAAATATTAGAACACATTTATTTTTAGAGTAGTTAAGGCAGGAATTAATTGAATCGTAGCTAAATATATTGTGATAATTACACACAGGATGTAACAGACCACCTGTCCGGTACAGGGGTGCCCACAGGGGAGGGGGGAGGGGTTCGAAAAATGTTGAGGAAACTCACAAATTAGAAGCAGAGTACATCAAATTAAAATGTATCGTTTGTAAGTGGAGAGTAAAAGCGCAGTCACTATTTAACTTTCACCTAGAATGCGAAGGCGGGTGAATGACCACTGAACGGCCGCCGACGCTCGGGACTAGGGCATCGACCCACGAATTTAATTCTGTTGTCGCTGGGATTAGGATGACTCATGGCCGGCCTCCATTTTGATAACATCAAACTCTGCGCCCAGCGCGGTACACTCGCTGAAGCCCAGTCAATATTTTTTGTACAACTAGTTGGTTGTTTTGTTCATTGTTCACAACTACTGGTAAATTTTAATTATGCACTTTATTCTTTAATCATTATCTCTTGTTCGTACCCTACAGGGAGTTACCACGCACCTTTTCAGAAAGACTGGACTCAATATTTGTTTGTACAACTAATTTTAGTTGTTTGTTCATCATTGATCACAATTACTGGAAAATTGTAATCAGTCAATTTCCAAGATAATAATTTGTTTTTATGTGTTTTTGTGGTTGGAAATAAATTTATTATTTTCAGTTTCAATTAGAAAAAGTACCAGCAAATTGTTCTATTTTTAGTTTTATTTTATTCTCTTTGTGCGGTAATAAAAGCGTGTTTCAATGGCAAATTGGTTTTATTTGAACTAACTTTTATGGTGGGGGGATTACAAATTGTGGAGGGGGGGCTGAGTCATTAAACTTGAGGGGGATGTGCACCCCTGGTCCAGTACATATGGTGAGCAAACTAATCAGTTTTAAAACTTGGTCCTAACCGAATCCCCACTATAGGCCTATCGTAATTAAAAAATCTAACGAAATTATTATTTTAAAATCACAGTGCACCAAAGGTTATATTTTTTACGGTTGGAGAGATCACTTTTGTCATTACTTTAAAGGTAATTTAAAAGTAAATATTTTGAATATGTAAGTTACGGTAGCCTACATGGTCCCATTTCAAGATAATAATAATAAAACAATTAAATTAAATTTAAAGTAAATACAGTTGGTGCTTGGTAAAACTCCATAATAAGGTATACATTATACATATAAACAAATGGTAAAACCTAACATATTGTAGGCATCTTCAGGCTACAAGTATTTGAAGGTAACTAATAAATAACCATTTGGAAATGTGTACCCTATTAAATTAAATTATTACTCTAAATATTGGTTTACCCTTTCTTATCTTTAGATGTGTTTTTGTTTAAAACTTATATAACAATGATTGAATGAAACCCCGAACCACAAATATAAGGAAGAAAAAACAGTAACAAAACTATTTAATGAAAAGTTATGTTTAATGTACTGCCCTAATGCAAATTTCAATAACATAGTCATCATCCTGAGAGGGCTTTAACACCACTGAACTAAACTAGTCTAGAGGATACTCCGTCCTCCCCACTCCCTCCTCACCGTTCTCGCCCAATCACAACGCATCTAGGTGGGGAGTAGGAGGAGCGACGTTTACCGTTAAAAGTATTAATAAATGTAAATTAAAATAATAAAAAATATAAATCTTTTTAACAATCAATAAAATGAACTTAAATATAATAAAATAAAAATTACAAGCAAATGTAAAATAAAAATATAAAAATAAATAATAAATAAACTTAATAGGCTAACACAATAAACTGAGTATTTTTATGGATCACATAGTTTATGAGTGAAATTGGTGTTGTTTAGCTCATTTTAAATTCAAGAAGTATATAAAATCATATATTCACCTTGTCAAAGATAGACGTACATTGTACATAGAACAAAATTCATCCAGTTCTTCCGGTATGTCTCTCTCTTGAAAAGGGACCATTAACCATTGTTTTAACGGATATTCAGATCCCCCGAGTAGATGAAATTTTCCATGAAAAAATGATTCTACTCCTTCTTCATTAGTTCTTTTCTGAATACTTGAATGTTTAAGAACTGTTGCAGAATTGCTTTTTCCAGAGTATCCTATGAACACATTTGTAAATAATTGTTCATGATCGCAGACACCTTGAAGAATTACGCTATATGAATCTGCTTTGTTCATGTATTCCTCCTGAAGTGTGCTAGGTATTTTAGCTGCAATGTGGCTTGTCCCAACAACTCCAATCACATCTACATAAATAATATCATATTACAAAGCTAGATGTAGACACACATTTTCTACTATATAATTGTTTAACTTCCTTATTGGAATAATACAATCTTAAAATTTCTTAACCTACAATAAGTATAGACCCTCTTTTTGAAACAAATTTTTTTTTAAATAACCAGTAGTAGGCCTACCGGTAACCAATACTTTGGGTTAAATTTTAGAATACCACTAATTCTTCTATCATGGCCGAGATGTTATCTTAAAAAAAACCTGAAGTGATGTTATTCAAGAAAAAGTAGTACCGGTATTCTAAAAGTTGGCCATATTTCATTTGCTTGAATCTTGTATATTCTACTTTGCAGGACTACTGAATATAATATTAGTGCTTTATTTAGAGTTATTTCCATAACTTACAGTGTTGTCTATTTATCCTGCCTGTGTTATATGTTTTGTTTATTTTGTCTACCTGTTATAGGAACCTGTTTTAACCTAATTTAGTTTTGTTAGAGCCTGTAATGTGCGAGTTGATGAAGTTTGGTTGAGTCTAGATAAACATGAGATAAAGTGTCTTTGTCTAGAAAAGATTGAGTTCACTTGATTTTAGTGTTTCAGCTTTGATTAGTAGGTTATTTAAGTTTTCTTTAGGGAAAAATAATTTCATTAATTATAATTATTTAGTTTACTTAATAATAGGGTAAGAGTTGAAAGTTATAAGTGACTTATCAGCTTATAATCTCAAACAAATTCTTTTACAATTAACTCTTTTAGGTTTAGTGATGTACGGAAATTTGATAAAATTTCAGAATTCATCTACTTTTATCACAGCTGGGTTTTGCAACCAAAAAAGAAAACCTAAACTAACTTAACTTAGTCTTGAGTCATAGTGTGGTTCCAGTTTGTAAAGATATAGGCCTAGCCTATAACTTTCCTTAAAAGTAAGTTTCAGCTTATGCTATTGTAACAAGTAGTGGTATTCTAAAAGTTTGCCTGATATGTTTGTTTTGAACAACTATGCAAACAATTGTTTGCAAAACTGAAATATTAACATGCCGTGAGATTAGGTTTATTTTCCCTTTGTTCGATTCAATTTTAAATTATTTTTGCTGTTTACATTGTTTTAATGTTTAATATAGTCCTAACTAAAGATTATGATTAGCCTACATTCGAGAGCATTTTCTTGCTTAAAGGCGAGGATTCGTGTTGTAAATTTTACCCGCAAAAACTATAACATCATTGAAAATTATTATTATGTAGAACACTTGGTCTTCGGAGATCGACCATGTAACTATTGTCTGCATGTTGAGTACAGCCGACCTTTCGGGCACTTTACAGATGTCCATTTTCAAGGCTTAACAAATGTCTTAAGTTATGTAGCCCTGGCAGTGGACTGTTTTTGTAGGGCGATCTGTTGACTACCTGGGATTCTTTAGAGATGTCAATTCCAATAAGTTTGTTGTGACAGTTAGTGTTTCTAGAAAATTCTAAGCTGTAGATTGTGTTTTTATTTTTGAAATAAAGGGTTTCCAAGTGTTACTAATTTCCTACCCATGGTATTTATTAAAGTTGTTTTAATGTTTTCTTATTTTTATTGCTTCTAAAATGTTTCTTTCATAATTAATTTGATGAACTAGCTAATACTTTAACGTTGTTAAACTCTATTGTGTGTGATGTTGTAGTGGAATGGTCGGCTATAGCTTAAATTTCCGTTTCAGACCTTTTTGTGCATCTTATGTCTTCCTTTACCTTAGTTGCAATTAAGGCGTAAGTGTACTATTCGACCCTAACCTAATATTTTTGCAGACAATGACGTTGTGTTACATTCTACTGTTAAATGTTGAATAGGGCCTACAGGTAAACATACTGTGACTAAATACTATAGGTTAAAACCTTTTAGGTTTTTTTTATTATTCTTGCATTTCTGTTGCCATAGGTTAGCCTAGGGTCGAATAGTAAACTTGCGCTGAAATTAATCTCCCTGTTTCCCCTACATAACATCTACTGCAACTGCATTGGTCATGATAAACTCATGATAAAAGTCCACTCCCAGGACTATAGAACTTAAGGCCTAGGCCTTCTCGCTTCACTTGACATTTGTTAAGCCTTGCAAAAGGACATATGTAAGGTGACCAAAAAATCGGCTGTAGGCCTACTCATTGAGCAGACAACAGTGATCTTCGAAGACCAAATACATAATAATGTTTGTGATTGTGGAAGTCCAGGCATATCGTTCAAAATCATTAAAAATGTTCTTACCTGGGAATCCAAATCTCGCTTGAAATTCATTAGATATAGAAACACACTTATTATAATTAGGCCACACAATAAATTTGCCTCCAACTTCACATATTGCACTGATAACAATGTCAACACATTTATAAACAGTTGAACTTCTTACACTAAACTTCTCACCGATGTCTTTAAATGTAGTTTCATGACCAAGATACATTAAGGCAATCAAAGTCTTCTTTTCTACACTAAGTGGCTCTTGCCCTTGGACCCATTTACTTTGAGTTAACACACCTTCATGCTTCAGAAAGCTGATTAGGTTTTCAAATGTCTTTGGACACATTCGGAATAATGTGCGAAATTCATTTTCTTGATACTTATTAACCCATCGTTCATGTCTTATAGAAGGTTTTTTTGGTATCCTTCTTCTTAATATGTGGTGTATTCTGCCTGAACAACCTGTCAGTAAGCGGGTTTTTAAACATGTAGTGTTAGTATTTTTTTGTAATAAAAGAGAAGCCGTGTCATCAGAGAAAATATTTTCGGCTATCATAGAGATAATATGTTCTAATGGCAATTTCGGCATTTTGAATGTTAATAGTTATTTACATAGTAAACATTTTTAATATATATGTCAATTTATCACAGGACTGGAGAGTGCTTACAACTACTACAAGTAGAAGAGGAGTTGTTAAACCTAACCTACTTAAATTAACATCACTAACTAAACTACACTACTACACTCACACTACAGTGACTAGATAGAGACAGTGTGGCCAAGTGTGGTCTTGTTTCCTATTGGTCAAGATGTCGGCAGCCATGTTTTTCCTAAATTCGTATCTGTTTACATTACATTCATTCACGTTCACATATTGTAAAAGCGATTTTACCGATTTTTTAACAGATATTTGTTAGTTTTTACTTTAAAATAAACGTAATAGTTATTTTAAAGCGATTTGTGTTGAAGTATGTGATATTGCACCAAATTAATAAGGAAATGACAGCAGATTAGGCTACTCCCGCCACTCTACGGAATCGTTTCAGCGCGCATATTTCAGAAGTAAGTACATACCAAAAGTCTTTTATTTACAACATTTTAAAAAGTTCATAACATAGGCTAATCCTTTTTATCAATAGAAAAGATAAATGCAATAAATATTAGTATTACGCAATTTTAAGAACTGTTTTTGGCCCAAACCTATAATTTATAGTTTTCAAATTAAATTGGCATCGTTATTTTTTCTGTACAATCTAAGACGAGAACCACATTAATAAGTAGGCCTAACTGAAATAATGAGGGAAATTAGTAATGAAACCTGTTTTTCGGCCTTGAATAACTTACTTGAAAATCTTGAATTGCCTAACCTCAAAATCAAAGAATTGTAATTTCGATGTTAAATTGTTGTTAGAGACATTAATTTTATTATTAGATTTCAATTGAAATAGAAATAAATGAGTTAGTTAGGAAAGTTTTAATTGCTTCGCTTATTTTTAAAAAAATCAGATGGAAATAAATGCATTGTAAAAATCAGAAAGTGAAACTTTGAAAACTTGTAACTCTATTTAATTTGTAAAATTTATTCATTGATAAAAAAGGCTAATTAAGAACAGGATAATAATTTTGCATTTTGATTTAGGCCTATTCGTTGTTTCATTTTTCGTTTTGTTATACTTTGAATTTTTGATATTTTAATTTATTCATTGTTAGGAAAAATTTCAAATTTAGCTTTAAGAAAATCATTTTTAAGATTTTGCTTTTCAAACTGAATTGAAACCTAAAATCAGTAAATACAAATTTCATAATTAACTTGCCACAAAACTTTAACTCTGGGGAATTTTAAGCAACAAAATTGTTGTTTAAAATTTATGGTGCATTTGTTATATAAGTTGAGAATTAAATATAATTAAAAAAATGTCATTATGACCAGTCAAATACTTTTTCAGATAGATACAAATTATTGAAAATTTGGTTCCTTGAAAATAATACAAAACCTTGACTTTTATTCAAATAAACCGCATAAATAATGTAATTGAACTTCAAAATGTTTTTTTAACATAGAATTGAACAAAGAAAATAATAGTGCAACTTGTTATGATATAGCTTTATTAGTTTGTAATTAATGTCAGTAGGCTACTCAACTATCGGCATAGGCTAGTAAAAAATGTGATAGTAGGCTAAATCATTATTTTTTATAGGTTATTTCATTTTAAACAATTTATCTGCTTTCTAACTACTTTTTAACATTTAAAAAGTTGTTTACGAGGCCTTTATGAAATAAAACAAAAGGTTTTATAAATATTTTGAAAATACAGTAAATTACATTATACTTTATGGCAGATAACATTACTTTTAGGAAAAACATGGCGGCCGCTTTCATGTGGCCACACTGTCTCTATCTAGTCACTGTAACTCACACTGGTACGCTGCGCCGCAACTAGCCGCTAGCGGCTGCGGTATATCCGTCAACTAACAACAACAAACAACTGGTACCCACTGGTAGTAGTATTAAGTGAAGATGAGACAATAACAAACAACCAACTAATTAATAGTCCTGTCAAATTGTAATTCAAGGTTTATAAGAAGTAAAGGTTGCCTCATTTAACTCATTTAAGAAATATAAAAAAAAATTAACTGGGTGTGCTTATGACCACACGTTGGAAGTGATAACTTCTATGACTACGGGGATTTTTAACTCGGTAAATGTGTACAATTATAAGGATTATAAAACTGTAGGCCTATTTGTTCAAATTGTTTATTTATATCCGTTATTATATATTTAAAGAAAGGTAAAAATATTATCTTTTAGTTACATTTTATTTCATATTGATAGATCAAATGATTTAGAAGTTGTTAATATTACAGTAAAGAAATTAATAATCAAATATGTTATACAAAGATGTACGAATGTTTGCGAAGTTAAACAGTAGGTATCCTTCTTTAAATTTGTATAAACGAATATATTGATGATCAAAGGTTAGTTTTATATACAGTTTATAACCCCAAAGCAAATCTTATAACGTGTAGAAGCCCATATAACTTATAGTTATAGAAGCCTACATTAGTTGTATAACTAATATATAAGAAAATTAACATCACAAGAAATTTTAATGGTTGAAGTTGTAAACATAACCCCAAAATATAATCTACGCTGGGTTTTGTTTAAGAATTACAGATGATGGGCGAAATCAGCTGTTATATTATATTAACTAATTCTTATGTGTTAATTCGATTGCTATGCTAATAAATGTAAATAATGTATTAATAATATTCCCTCTCCACGATCTGACTTGTGTCTAAACAAAAGCGTGACGCGAGATCTCGCGAGAAATCTGGCGTGATGC
>JAGFPH010000309.1:254465-268942 GCA_018207615.1 Philaenus spumarius
TCTGGCGTGATGCAAGATCTCGCGAGAAATCTGGCGTGACGCGAGATTTCGAAAACATAGCCAAGTCGAAAGTGCCCAACGGGCCAATAGAAGTTATCACTTCAAAAATGGAGTGGGGTAAATGAAACTGTGAAATTTAACAGCAAGCGACATCCACAGTGTCTTTAAGGGTAGCACATAGAGACAGTATGTAAAAATACAAAAACTATCAGGCAATGAGCTTTTGCGCATTTTTTATAAACAAAAATAACAATAAATTAGGGCCTTTTTGGGTTTATAGTTGATATTATAAAATATTGTGTATGGATCACGATACTTCCAATATATCATTTGTAGAGAATTAAAAAACTTACAAAATGTTTTTTTATAGACCCCCCAATCGGACCATTCTTCACTGAGAGAAGTAGGAAAAACGCTTAAAAATTACTATTTTTCAAAAATGCATATATTTATTAATTTATAATATTAAGGGCAGACATTTCGGTAAATGATTGTTTATTATGTGTACTTCAAACATGCGGAAAATGAAATTTGTCGCATTAATAGTTTTTCCACAATTAATTACAGTAAATTAGGCCAATATGTTGCATAATGCGCCCTATTAACCTGAGTGGCCAGATTTAAATTTACCAAATGTATTCTGAAAGTAGACATTAAAACCTACAATTCGTATGTCTTCGATTTTTGAATAATGTTGATAAAGTATGATAAAAATGCATCCGAACATGGCGCGAAACGTGTAAATTAGCGACAAACGCGACGGCGAGAGAGGCAGTGGTAGTGGGGGAACCAACTGCGGAGATGTCTACTTATACAAAGTTTCCCTCCGCTACTTTTCTCGGTGAAAAATAGTCCGATTGGGGTCTATAAAGAAACATTTTGTAGTTTTGTAATTCTTTACAAATGTTATATTGGAAGTATCGTGATACATTTATAACATTTTATAATATCAACGATAAACCCAAAAAAGAACTAATTTATTGTTATTTTTGTTTATAAAAAAATCCCAAAAGCTCATTGCCTGATAGTTTGTATTTTACATACCTATGTGCTACCCTTAAAGTCACTGTGGATGTCGCTTGCTGTTAAATTTAATAACAAAATTAGAATTTTATTTTGCTCTATTGACTGGTCCAAAACAATGGATACAGAAATGTAAACGAGCCGACAAATGGAATCCTATTCAGCCTTCATTTATGTTCTATGCATTTTAGTAATGACGATTTTATCCCAGATTTAAAAGCTGAACTGAAGAATTGAAAGGATGTTAAAAAAATCAAATTCCCAAAGGACCTGGAGTTGTAAAACAGTTGACAAACAAAATTATCCGTCGTATGGAAATTGAAGAAAAATATAAATATATATATTATTTATTTGTTGTCAAATGTAGTCTCTAGTTTTACTTTACCTTTTATGTGGCTACATGTTTCACTGCCACAGGCAGCATCATCAGGCCGGCTATCTATGTCCACTCAAACACTTATACATGCACAACACTTAACATATATATTTTCGTACATTGTTCGTACACGTACACACAAATAAAATAACATGTCAAAACAATAATAATTTAACTTAATAAATACTTGAGAGGTACCTCATTCTAGTGTGTCACTTCCTACAAGACTGATTTGGAAAGGTAAACGGTAAAGGTGCAGCTCTGTTCAATTCTTAATAGATTGTACCTTGTGCCCTAATAGATTTTCTTATGTCTCTTTGATTCTATGTTGTTGGCAATATATCAGATCATAAAGGCAATTGGACACAAAATTCAATTTTTCATTTAAGATTTTTTCTGGATTGCTTTTGTGGTGTTTATAAATCTCATATTCTTCAATGACGTTCATGGTGTGACCTGTATTTATTTTATGTATCACTGACATGTTATCCTGTATGCTGGTGTAAGAATGTAGGTTATCAATTAAATGGTCTGTGAATGCTGAGTTTGTAGTTTTATTGTTTCTGCTGCTTGGTATATGCTCTTTAAATCTTTCTCTAAATGTTCTGCCAGTTTGTCCAATATAATACTTGTCACAATCACTGCAATTTAGTTTGTATATGTCACTATTGTTAAACCGTATAGGTCTTGATTTTTTTTTGTGTGGTTGAAATATTGTGATAAACTGTTTTTTGTTCTATAGGCTATGTTGTAGTTGTATTTCTTGAAAGAAACATACAACTCCCGTGGCAGCGCGGCGATTTTTTTATTACAGTGACGTCATTGGATAGGGAATGGTGCGAGGGGTTCCAGTTTGTTTACATGAATATGAGACAACCTTTACTGTTTATAAACCTTGACATTAATCAGGGTAGTTCCGATTTTGTTGTATGGATTGGTACACTAATCGAAAATCGATGTTTTTTAATTCCCACTACCACCGCGGGTGCCGCCATTTTGAAAAAACCATGAAATTGTTTACTTTTCCCAGTTTTTTCAAAACATCTCCTAAAGTATTGGTCTGACAAAAAAAATGAAATAGCTTTATTAAACTAGATTAAATTATCTACAATTTGAGATCAACCTGAAATTTATAGACATAATACTTCTCGATGTAGAACTCTTTGAAGATTAAAAAAATTTCTAAAAAATGTGAAAAGTTAGATTTTTAATCGGGTTTTGCTCGATAGCAAGTAAACAGTGAATCCCACCCCAAAGTTAGATATAATAACATTTGTAGTAGAGGTAATTAGCTAACTCTTAAGACCAACACAGCTTTATAGAAAAACACGTAATAACTGAATACATGTAATACTATAGTACATGTTCAGTAGTTCTGTCAACTATATTTTATATTAATAAATATGTAACTCAATAAGTAATAAGAAATTAAAAATAAGTTATATTACACAACTGTTATGAAAAAAGTGTCTGTTGAACCACAACTTTAAATTTTCATTTGTTTTGAAGTGCCCACACCATGTTTCTCATTGTTCCTTTTGTTTCTCACAGAAGGTTTGTTCCTTCCAATTCAATGTTTTCACAATCCAGCTGTTCTTCACCCATGGCAACTAATTTTGCTATAATTTGTTATACAAAGATAACATGTTTGTGAAACGCGTTCTTCAGCACTTGAACAGGGGGAGATGCCTCTTTCGTTTGTGCTGACGCAAGATGCCCGAGATGCCGAGACTATATGCTGACTGCTGAGAGGTTTGGTTAACACTCCAGTGGTTGCACCCCCTACCGAGACGTGAGTGGTCGCGCGGGGTAACTTCTTAACTCACTTTTAATTTCCCATTTTCGGTGGGTAAAATATTTCTTAAACTTTATATTTTAGTATAATAATTTCCTACGAAAGGTATATAAGTTTTCTAGACCATATTTACTACAATTACTACTATGTATTGCTAGGGTTAAATCAAAACGTGACATATTGTAAAAGTGGTATTTTATTTTCGATCAAATATACAAACGAAATTCAATATAAGAAAAGTTTGAGTCAAAATGAGTACAGAATATAGGCAAAAGAGACATATGACACATAATCTATATTTACACATATTTGTTTAACATCCTCTCATTGATATCATCTGTCATAAACCATCTTGATGTGGGTTTGGCAGGCTCGGTTTCGGCATTTGTCGCAAGTCTTCCTCGTTTTCTTGTCTGCTGCTCTTGGACAAATGTGACATCGACTACCAGTTCCTATTGGCGGTGGCTGCTCTTGCGGCTCATCTGGTTCTTCAACACCTATGAAAAGCTTGCATCTGCTTTGGAGTTGCTTTGAAATCACGAGTCACACGATTCATCCGACGGTGAACAGCAGGCTTCATCAGCTCTATGGCCAAAGTTGTCAAATATTCCCTTCTAATAACATTTTCATAGTTGTTATTGGCCCAAAAAATATTCAGGGCATTTACGCCTCTGATGTTGAGCAGGTGAAAAAAGGGTTAATGGCCATCTTCTGGAATATCTACAGACGCCATACTGATGGAAAATCTTATCGAGTATATCTACTCCAAACTTTGTTTCGTTGTAATCTGTTATTATAACATGTTTTCTCTCGTCATTGGCGTTAGAGTCGATTTTACCGACTCTGTGCATTGTAGACAAACCAATCACAGCCTTACCATTTTCGGTACGTATGATACCAAAGTAGCCTTCTCTTGATAGCCAAACAAGCTACTCTTCAGCTCCCTGTCTTTATCAGCCAAAAAAATTGCAGGAACTTCGCACCTGTTTCCTCTCATAGTATCTAGAAGAGTTATTTCCCTCTCTCTTAGAAGTTCACCATCAAGAGGCAACGAAACAAACCAGTTGTCCGCTGTGATATTTTTTTTTAGAGCCAGTAATTGGCTCAGTTAGGCGTAACACTAAATCGTGAGGTTTATTACTCATGTTGAATGGCCCATTAGGCTGAACCCCAACATACACCTCTAAGTTAATTGCATAAAAATTTGTAGCTGATACAAGAGCAAATACCTTTATGCCATACTTTGCAGCTTTACTTGGAATGTACTGGCGAAATGCACAGTTTCCCTGGAACGCCACCAATTGTTCGTCAATAAAATTGTCAAGCAGTCACTGGGATTGAATGCGTTTTGAGAGTTCACCACAAACAAATCAAAGATTTCCCTTATTGCTGCCAGTTTATCTATAGACCTGCGCTGCTCTCTACTGTAAACCTCATCAAAACGTAACAGAAATCTGAAGCGACGTTCACTCATAGTTACATATACAGCTTCAACGCCCGTCCTCTTTTTTATATTGAACATTTCCGTGACATTTTCTTCTGCTGGCTCGCATAACTCCAACCAAAAACAAAATACCTAATAAAGCTCTTATTTCACATGAATAAGTCAATTTAGCATCTCGATCTCTTCCAAAATTGGGATTCAATCTTTCTTATATAAACATTATTATAAGTGACAATTTTATTTATTACATTATCATCGAATTGCACCCAAAGCTGTGAATCTGTGTTTTGGCATTTTTAGAAAAACCTCTAGGTCCAGGCCTATGAAAGTTAGGTATTATATTATGAGCCGGTGTTCGAGATATACCACAATTTGAGATGTGTTCGCAATTTGTGGTTCTATGTACCACCTAGTTTCTTTATCTTTGCCAAGGTACAATTCTCGGCTATCAACGTTAGGACTCACCGCTACTCGTTCGTTATCCTGTTCCATAGGGGTGGAATTATTTCTATTATTATTTGTTATTCCAACTCTTAGCCCATTACTGTCATCACAATCATGTTCATCTTTTCTAACAGAATTTATTTCAATAAAGTCCTCCTCTGCTTCATCGGGATCTTCAGGGCCTTTCACGTTCTCACAATCACTCTCCAATTCTTCTAACCATTTACGCAATTGGTCCCGATCACGATCAGACATTTTATTTGGAATAAAACAATACAAATGTAAAAGAAGATATTCCACTAAAAACTCAATAGTTGAAAATAATTTAACCCAAGTAGCACACTTGTACAGAAAGTCGATAAAACTCAAACAAACAGTATTCCAAGAGAGCTGAAACTGCACTAATATAGTAATAGGTTCAGAGAGAGTAAGAGAGAAGGTAACAGGCCGTTCAAGGTCACCAGTCTTGCCAACTGTCAATGGCAACAAAACAAAACGTCTGCGAGCGACCGTTGGAGTGTTAAGGCCAGGTAGAGCCAGTGGAGAGAGAAGGTGTGACCACTCCTCGAGCCTTTTCAGTATTCACTATTCAGTTGATTTCAAATGTACGGTATGTCGGTGGTCGAAAAATATTTTGTAATCTTTCCCTTTTTTATCCAATCTGTTCATTTTGATATATTGTATTAACGTTGAAACAGTTGAAATATAAAGTCCCAACTAATTGGGGAAGAAGTCTTACTCGAAGAATACTCAGTTCTTAACAAAAAAGTTTTAAAATATCAACGTTTTATTTACATTAGGTGTAAACATTTTTTTAAGTGGTATATTAATTTGACACCTTAATCTCACGTCATTTTATGGAAAAATATGATAGTTGCCAAAACGAGTATAACTGTATAGATCAGTATATACCTTTAAGAGTTACATACTTTATCACTTTATATAAAATTCTCATCAGAAGATAAAAAAAAATGGCTTTTCAAAAAAAAAATTTGCAGTGTTATATATATATATATATATATATATATATATATATTAATGAAAAGTCACGTTTAAGCTGCTAAAGATATTCCATCTACTGTATATTATTTATTCCAAATACGCAAAAGTGATTTTGGCAGAATTATCCTAAACCATTTTTAAAAAAATTACAAATACATACAAACAAAATCCTAAATCAAAGCAAATACACATGATTATAGGATTGAGTTTGAAATCTGGAGTATTCATTCTTTCCCTAGATACTCATGATTGTGATTAGTGATGACTCTGGTCAAGGTCTATAGAAAGGAAAGGTTACCTCATAGTCATGTAAACAAACTCAAACCCCTCGACCCGTTCCCTGTCCAGTGACGTCATCTATAGTATAAAAACACCGCGCTACCATGAAAGATGTATGTTTCGTCGTACAAATTACCTCATTTTTTTAAAAATAGATGTATTAAACTATTTTTGGGGTTGCAGTTTTTTTAAATGATACTTAAGTTACACATTTCAACATTTGTAATTGTAAGAATATATCTTAACCTTTTCAAAAACATTATGTTTATGTCATTAATTTGCAATTTACAATAATAACAAAAGTATAATCATACAAATTTTAATTTATATTTTTACTGACTAAAATTTAAAATAAAAAGCTATCTTGGTAATACATTTTAAATCATATAACTAAAAAGCAGTCATTAAAATTGTATTTAATATTTTTTACAGAATAAAAAAGAAAAAAATGCAATCACGATAATACATTTTAATCTATATATATAAAAGCCAAAACCCACTGACTCACTCATCACGATTTCTCAAAAACTACCAAACAGATTTGAATGAAATTTGGTATGTAGCTTCCTCTAGGGCCATAGGTGCTCACTAAGAAACGGTTTGAAAAAAATCGAAATTTTAGGGGGGGTTTGGGGGGATCAAAGTTATTAAAAAATGACTTCTTCAAAACTATTGAACGGATTGGAATGAAATTTGGTATGTAGCTTCCTCTAAGGCCATAGGTGATCACCAAGAAAGGGTTTGAAAAAATTTGAAATTTTAGGGGGGGTTTGGGGGATCAAAGTTATTAAAAAACGATTTCTTCAAAACTACCGAATGGATTGGAATGAAATTTGGTATGTAGCTTCCTCTAGGGTCATAGGTGCTAAGAGGAATAATATTTACTATATTTGTCGGCTCGTTTGCATTTCTGTATCCATTGCTTCTGATAAGTAGTATTCATTGGAAAGCTAAATATAAGTATGACACAAAAATTAAACACTATAAAGGCTAAATTGAATACACCATTCTAAATACTTATACTTGTCTTTTTGTAAATAAATACTTATAACTAAGTGAATGAACCACAAGTATTTGTTTTACTTGTATTTTAAATAAGTATTCTTTTTACTTACTATTAACATTTATTTTAAACTACAAAAATAAACTTATCCTCGTAATTACTTCTTTTTGTGTCGGTAAAGAACGTAATTACTTGTACTTGTAAGTAATTTTGTAAGAACTTGTAAGAAATATTTTTTGAATTGCTAAAATAAAATAAAATGAAATAAAATTCTATTGAACAAATCCCGATTACTAGGAATTGGTTACACACCAATTTGTATACATGTTTTGTTTTGGTAGCATAATTATTTTGATTGTTTTTGTAAACATTATTAATTTGTGAATAACCTAAAATAATTTGTAAATAACAAGCAAAAGATAAATATATCATAATTAATAAAATAGCATTCTAAAATGTATCTCTGTATGATAGCCTACATATAAATTGTATGGAGTTTATTTAATTGGGTGGCAGTATTTTTATTGAATATGTAGGCCTATATTTAGCATTCCTTGCATCAACTGTAAATAAAATATATTAGTATATTTGTTTGTTTTTTTTAACACGCTTTATGTGGGAAGGTTATGGGGTTTAATAAGCTTCAAGTCACCAGGTGGGCATACTGAACAAAAATTTATTTTCTACAATTTTAATGCAAAAGATAGCCACAGAAACTACTTTTAAATCAAAATATTAAGACAAAAGAAAATTATAATAAAATTTTATATGAGTAAGTGGTATTATATTATTTACTATTACAATAGAAACAAAAAATATCTAGGCCTACCTGTGAAATGATATATCAGTTCTTCCTTCTAGTTTTGCTTTTGCATAATAATATTTGCAAGTTGCAACCGCACAAATGGAACCACCTTTAGGTTTATTAATTGATTTTCTATCCATTGTAGGCCTAAATAATATATTTCTTCTACCTACACTTCTAAAACACTTTATATACACTAATTTAACGCGTATAAACGTAAACGACAGAGCTTTGATAGCTTTGATCACTGTATAGGTATACTAAGTACTACGTCACAGCCCCCACTCCACTTTTTTGATATTTCCCGAATGAGGTAACCTTTCCTTTCTAGAGACCTTGGACTCTGGTGAGGTCTTTTCTCTAATATTATGTATTTAGTATTTTCTAGTATGGTATTATAATCTCTGTTGAGTTCCGGTACAAACTTCGTACAATGAAGTCGGAACTCCAGTGTATTACAACGCAGTGAAGTGCTAGATTGTAAATAACCAAGAGTTAAAAATTAACATTATTAATGTGTATGTGTTAGATATACTCCAAAAAAGTTTAGGTAACCACAGGAACTAAAAGAAAAAATTATCCGGAAAAATTAAGATAATCAATAGAGTAGTGTGAGGCTGCATGGAAAGTTTCCAAGCCTGCCAATGGCGAACTAGAAAAAAAAAATCTCTGTTATGGTGGTATGGTGATTTGTCTCGTGTTTGCGGTTTGCTGATTGCTTGAGTTATGAATAAACAAGATGATTTTATTTTTAAAGCCTTTTATGCAGCTGTAGTGTGTTTTTTTACCTCGAGTACGCTTTTCCTGTTTAATATATTTTATAATGTCCAAAAAACACCTTTTATAGATGAAGTATTTCACATTCCGCAGGCCCAGAAGTATTGTGAAGGCTTATTTTTTGAGGTTAGTTTTCAATAGTTAAGTTTGTCATTATATTTTTCGTCGATATTGGCAGTTAACATGTTGTGAGGAATAGTGATGTAACGTTAGTATACACCTCCTTATGGAGATATAGCAACCTTTACCAAATACTGTAAGTAAATTTTGAGGTGATGTGCAGGACAATGTGATAATAAAGAGGGATTTTTTCTTATTTTGAAAGTACACATCACAAATATAAAAACAAGTAGCCCTATTCTAGGTAATTGTTTACTATTACTTTATGTATTTTAATGTTAATTAAATTTAACTGGGATTGAATGCGTTTTGAGAGTTCACCACAAGCAAATCAAAGATTTCCCGTATTGCTGCCAGTTTATCTATAAACCTGCGCTGCTCTCTACTGTAAACCTAATCAACGAATATTAAATTTACACCCTTTAAGGTAGAACGTAAGGCTATATTTAAATTTTTTTAGGGTGAATTTATTTTTCCGGGCCTTTAATCATGTTAATACATTGTTAGAATACGTAAGTACGAAACATATCTCAATATCCGAAAATTTGGTTCTGACAAAGTAATAGTTAACAATTACCCTATTTAAGTCCAAAGACAAACTATTTCCATGGCAGACAAATTACTAGAGAAAGAAAACTCCCAAAATCCAGGTTAAGTTCAGCTATTTTCGTTATGTTTGACACTGACACCAAAAAGATAAATTATAATGATTGTAAACAAAATATGTGACTTTAAATTATAGCAAATGTATGTGAAAAATGTTTAACTAAACAACATTTGATGGAATCTAACAAAAGAAGGAAGACAAATATGGACAACGTCAAATTATACATTACGTAATTCTTAAATGGTATAATGTTATTGGTCACGCATAAATATTCTGTGCAACTTGTGACGTTTTGCAAAAGGAATTTATTTTAACTCCCCCCCCCCCCCCCCCCCGTACAAATACTGGAACAAAACTAATTAGGCTTAATTGTCTAATTACAGTTTAAGTTTGTAAATGTATATATGTCGGTAGCACTTCTTACTTTCTGAAAAATCTGGCAATGCTATTTAATCTATCGCCTCAGCAAAATGGCTGGAACTTCTCTATGTTAATTTGCCTATTCAGGTTTTGGTTTTGTTGTTTGTTCTTTTATGGGCTACTTGTTTTTACATTGTTAATATATTGATTTGCCTCAGTCAGTGAAGTAGGCCTAAATAGTTTCATTAGGCATATATATATTTATTTTTAACCCTAGAACCGGCAGACGGTACATAATGTACCGTCACTCCAACACATTTGTAACGAGTGATTGTATTGAATATTTGACCCACTATAAATCTTCCAATCTCAAAAAGACAAACACCATTGGAAAGGTAAAATTTCAAACTTTAATTTTTGTATTTACAATTTCTTTCTAAAACGTATATTTACATGCGCAATCATCGTTGCAGTTTATTAGTTTTCTACAAATCAATCGGTGCCCGAAAATTCATACAAAACATAACGAAATAACTCAACTTTCATCAATCTCTAAAGCCCGCCCAGTAGGTTTTCTTAGTTAAATCTATGCCTATCGATGGATTCATCACAATTTCAAAAATCGGACTTTTGTAGACCCTTGCCATTGGTCAGTTTTCCAACCAATAAACAGCGTTATTTATTTCACGTGATATCTGTGTGACCCCAATCGTTTTTTAGAAATATTTTGGTATCTTTGTAAACATAATGCTTCAAGCTAACTTTCCCTGTAAACCAAATATGCTATATTTAAACAGTTTATTGTGTAGGACCGTGGGAAAGTGACTGCTAATACGGTCTCATCTATCGTTTGAAACTGAAGCCTAACGGACTTTTACAACATGGCTAGACATAGGAGTTTGCGCGCGCATCTTGTACAGACGAGAGTTTTCTATATTTTTTCTAACTTTTGTTATTCAAATAATTCTAAGTCAAACACTTTTATGAAAAGATAATTTACAAGTATACAGTTCAGTTCTTTGATTTATTCTCTATACTTTGTTATAATAATATTTCATTTTTGGGCAAAGCATACATTAGTAAATTACGTTTTAAACTTGGCATACTTTTGATAACAGTCTTGTAGTAGGAACATAAAAATTCGTGTTTTCAAAATAATAAATTTGAAAATGTTAAATGTTTTTATACAGTTCTATTTAGAACTAAATTACGAAACTTTTTTACATTTATGGAAAAAATTACAAAAAATGTTTACTACTTTTTATGTAGACTTAAAGTTGAACTTTTATTTTTCGTAACTGAACATTTTTTGTTTCTTGAGCTAATAACTTTGTAAATTTTACATCTATCATTTTTTTACTGGCATATATAAATTTTTTGAACCTTTTTCTACAAAAAAGCTACGGAAAACTTTTGGATTGGGGTTCATTTACTATTTTTGGCGAATTTTTGAATAAATGCTTGCACACGCCAAAAAATCAATTTTCGTTAAAGCTGCCGGTTCTAGGGTTAATGAAGTTTTGATTCATTTCGTTTGAATATATT
This sequence comes from Philaenus spumarius, assembly GCA_018207615.1. Classification (NCBI taxonomy): domain Eukaryota; kingdom Metazoa; phylum Arthropoda; class Insecta; order Hemiptera; family Aphrophoridae; genus Philaenus; species Philaenus spumarius. The sequence goes on from JAGFPH010000309.1 coordinate 266,046, forward strand.
ATTTATTTTATCTTGACATAATAAATAGAAATTAAACAAGTTTGGTAGTATTATGATGGAGCAATATACTTGTATTGTGTGTCTATTACATGTCATGGCTAATACATAGGTTGATACTAAAGGATCGTTAAATACACTCTCATCTAATTGACATGTTTTACCTAAATATATTAAATTATAGGATCATTTTCAGTCACTTTAGACTTAATGATTCTGAGTTCGAGGCAATTTTTCAAACTCTACGCATACTATCATTTAACAGTTAAAGCAGTTTTTAATAAATGCTAAGATAAACAGTGGTAATTTAACCCTTTCAGTGCCAAAGTCCTGTTTGACCAGACGTTTCAAAACATGCAAGAAGTGCCAACGTCCGCTTGGACAGGATGTTTGAAAATGTGCGAGAAATGCAACGTCTAATTGCGCCGGACGTTAGGAAAAATCATAAAAAATCAAAAAATCATATGTCAATCTGCTAAGAAAGAATAGTTATTTCTGTTTTACGTATGATATAGTATATAAAATCGATGTATGTACATTCCTGGGTTTTCTTAGTTATTAAATTTTTAAATTATATATTTTTTTTTTTAGTAAAATATATATACATACATATACCTTAGTAAAATTATGCAAAACAGCCACAGCCGGAGACCAGATATCTAGTCACATCCCGTCAGCTTGGAAGCGAGCCAACCACCGTTTGCTTTACTTGTGCCCTCCTACCCTCAAACCACAGATATGATTAGATATTTGGTTTCCCTAACCTAGATTCGAAACCTAGCATCTTCTGATCAGGAAGATGCAACGTTATCCACTAGGCTATGGCTTGATTAAAGAAAACTGACAAATTAACAAAACTTCAGTTAGCCTACTTTACTATTGGTATAAATATTACGTGTAAAGTAAGAGATAGTTTATTAGCACTATCTAGGAGTGGTTATAGGAAGTTTGCATGGTTGTTCTTTAGTTTGAATCTGTATAATTTGTATTCGTGAGCGGTTTAATTATTCTTTTACTAATTTGTTATTTTTGTTTGATGTGCTAAATATTTTTGAAATATCAGATTTTTAAAAAAATTATTTACTACTTATACTAGAGTTTACGAAAAAAGCATTGAAACATTCTTATTTCAAAAAAGTAGTGTAACTTTTTTATTTAGCAAGATATTGGGCTAAAATTTTGAACACAAGTAGCCTATAGGACAAAATGTGTCTTAAAGTGATGTGTAAGTTTTCAAGTGATATATTTTTTCTTCTTTTGTTTTGTTCATACAATGTGGAAACTTTATAAAAAACTTTTGTTAAGTTAAGAAATTTTATTTTTTCTAAATTTTTTTGTATTTTATAAAGGTGTTTAGAGTACCGGTAGTAGATATTATTTAAAGATCTATTAGAAGAAAAACAAAGCAAAAATCATGATGATATCTTATCAAATAACAAAAATACAGCTCTTTTATGGAACCCTTACAAATTCGCTAAAAACAGGTTGGCACTTTTGGGTTCATTATGGGAGAAAATGCCTGGCACTTTTGGGTAGTGCATGCAAAAAATGACTGGCACTGAAAGGGTTAAATCTCTCTCTCTCTCTCTCTCTCTCTATATATATATATATATATATATATATATATATAAATTTTGTGTCACAGTGTTTGTTATGTTATCGAACTCCTCCGAAACGGCTTCACCGATTTTTATGATTTTTTTATGTATATTTGGTAGGTCTGAGAATAGGTTGTAGGCTATTTTTTATATCCCTAGGTGATAAGGGTTGTTAGTAACATCCCCTAAAACAATAAATATTAATTTTTATACTTTCCTTAAAGCTACAGAGCTGAAATTTTGTTCACTTATGTCTTACAAGATACATATAAAATATAATCCAGTTTTATATTTTGTCACGTTCTGCTAAGGGGTGAAAATGTAGTAACAACCCCTAAAACTATAAATATTAGTTGAATGCCACCTAGGAATGTGAAATTTGGTACACATATTCCTCATAGGCGTTAGAGGTGCACTATGAAAGGATTTTAAAATATTTGGCCTTTAATTGTTGAAACAACCCCTAAAACGATAAATATTGTTTGTTGTACATACTTTCCTTAAAGCTAGAAAGCTGAAGTTTTGTACATTTATTTCTTACAAGATACATATAAAAAATAAACATGTTTTAAATTTTTTATGTGCTGCTAAAGGGTGAAAATATGATAACAACCCCTAAAAACAATAAATATTCATTTTTATACTTTCCTTAAAGCTAGAGAGCTGATATTTTGTACATTTATTTCTTACAAGATACATTATAAAAATAAACTAATTTTACATTTTGTTACGTGGTTCTAAGTGTGACAGGTACCCCTCAACTCATAAATAATTATAAGTAATAAGTAAAGATACTAAATATTAAAGGGTCCACTATCAGCGGACATAGCATAGGCTGGCTAAAGTTACATCGCTGAGAAGACAATTCCTAGTTAACTAAGGGAGGGGACGCTAGAGAAAAGCATCGAGAGATGCATCAGTTAGTCTGGAAGTGAACGCGTCCGCGTTTAGACTCAATGTAAATGGGGGATTGATCTTGCTTTGGCCTCATGGCGTAGTATTTAGTTTTGTATACGGAACCAACAGAGTTATATAATATGTTATTACCGAATTAATAAACATAATATGACTCAACACCTGAGTACCGATTATTGAAGAGATCCACTTCCAACGCCACCATCCTGACAACCGCTCGTCAGGATAGCAGGATGTGATAGCAATCACTAAAAACAATAAATATTAATTGGTATTCTTTCCTTAAAGCTAGAGAGCTGAAATTTGGAACTCATTAATTGGTTTTAAGAAATTATTTAAAGACGTAAGCTGATCAAAACTATCACAATCTATGGATTCGCATAGAGA
>JAGFPH010000309.1:280357-299418 GCA_018207615.1 Philaenus spumarius
ACCTACCATAAGGGATAGAAAATAGAACCTGTCATATCTGGCCTAGTGCGGTATTCGGATAACAATTTCAGACTAATAAATATAGAGGCAAGCAACTTATTGTGCAAGTATCTATAGCCAGGAGCCTGATTCGATCCTACAAAGTTCCACCTGTACCAGACTGGCCTAATGAATTATAGGCAGAATTTTGTAAAACCTTTAAGATAAAATGTTTCTAATTTTCTTTTTAAATGTTTACTTTCTTTTACTGTGTATTTTATCTAATAAAATTTTATGCTTGGGCCAAACACCACTTTTCTATTTCGATTACCCCGCCGTTAGAATTGTTTTGTTTTTTGCTCTTCTATGTTTATTCTATAGTTAATGCGATACACAAATTTAAAATACTCTATTACATACAAGACCGTACGTTACGTAAACCATTTTACTGTATTAGTCAAGTCAATGAATACATTGTAGAGTGCATGCAATATGCGATAATTTTTGACTTCAGGATTTTGTTAGGAATAGTTAGGAGGTAAACATACTAAAAGTCCCCGCCCCTAGGAGGTGCGATAAAGGCGGGAGGGGGTGGAAAGGTCCCATTTTTGGGTTTTGTATTTATATCTCGGAAACGGTGCACTGTAGAAAAAAATGTTTTAAATAAACTTAAAAGCTAATTAAATTTACTATAAAGTTGTTCCTTTACATATTTATCGAATTCCCAACGGTTTTTGAGATATACGTTATTGAAAATGAATAATTTTCGAAAAAATCATTTTTACTTAATTTTTTTTGTAAAACATTTGCTTCTAGTGCCTTCCCCGATTGTTTCTCAGAAAAAATTGTCAGAAACGAAGTTTTAGATGATGAAGTTTCTTTCAATTTTATATATACTTTTGTCATTTTATTTTCAACCGATCAAAAGTTATTGAATTTCTAACATATACACTCAATTTCGATGTTTCTCTAGAAATGAGTATGTCGAGAGCCTGTTGCGTTTCAACTGCTGTAACTTGCTATCATGATGAATAACAATACTTTAACAATGGAAATAAGGCAATTGCAATTAAAACACAACACTTTTAATAAAATTATACCTTTTATTATATTATTACGAATCATATAGTGGCAAGTATTTACATGTACTGATGGAAATTCAAAAATGAAATCAAGGTCACCATTACCTCACGGCCGGTAAAGGGTAACAAAGGCCGGCCACCTGGCTTCTTCTAAAAGACATGGCGGAGGAGATGGGGTTCTCATTCACTTCTTTATTCTTTATCTTTAGTTCACTTCAAACGTTCGTCGAGCGTTTTAGAGACAGTGTTTGAGTCGGTGTTATACGCCGGTTTTTCATGAAATTTTTAATTTATGCGAACTTTGACAGTGTAGTGCACACAATGGCTACTCTGTGTTTTGTGTATGATGAAACAATTGACAGACTAGGCGATGGTGTTTCCACAGTGACAAAAATATGAATATTCGTCAAAGCAAGTAGAGAAAGGGGAGATGGCAATAGCATCTCTTTAGTGAGTTTGGCCACCCTTTTCATTCATATTGAATGTCAAAAAATTACACCAGACCACCATCCATCAAGTCTCATTTAAAGAGACAGGCACCTTCAATGTCCTCTGAACCACCTGAGACTGCAACTTTGAGATCCAAACAATTCAAATTCGATTTCAAAACAAATTGTTTCTTTTGTGACGAAAATTTTGAGGGTAAGCAAAAGAATCCCAAGGAGAGACGTAGGAAGATATTTTCAGTGACTAACATCACAAAAGGACGCTACAAAACTGACTTACAAGTAACGAGTATGGATGCTGCTCGAGCTAGACATGATCAATGGGAAGATGAAGTGATGGGTCGTATTTCCTACTTATTTTATTTAGTTGCGGAGAAGGCGGTGTATCACGATGAACGTCAGTTGGAATTTGTGAGGCTGTTATACCAGAAACCCTAAACATCCACGAATGATACCCTATTTCACGCTGCTGGTCACTTCGCATATGCCAAGTCTAGCCACTTATATGTACATGATATGGAAAGTCTCTTTACTCTATTGACACTAGAGGAGTACGAGAAGTTCGCGAACAAAGGCTACTTCACTATGAGAAGGAATGACCATCGAGACAACTTTGATACGATTATTCTCAAACCGTGGTAGAGGTATAACAGATAGTGCTCTCAGTAAATGACTGCAACATATTTGCTTCACTCGAAGAATATTGTAGTGTTTCGATTTCATCAAATGAGCAGCACAAGGATTTGAGAAGTTTTCACCAAAGTCGAGACGCAAGTGACATTGGCAAGCTTACACAATAGTTTGATAATCACCCACCTTTTCTGAGGACAGAGAAAATCATGTCAAAAGCGACAGGAGTCGTGGCAGATGATACAATCTTATGTCATGATGCACTTGCAACTGGCAAAAATGGAAAATTGCCATTCACAAATATCAAACTGTCACGGAAAGATTGTGCACTTCCTCTTTCCTCGATGAATTTGACAATCAAGATCGACAATGAAATAGTTAACGTGGATTCATTTTTGCTTTTTCAGCGAATCTCAATTACTAAGAAATCGGACGACGATTTGATGAATTATATGCAATAGGAACTGGCTCCCTACCCCTTTCAACGACAGTGGAATAAGGAAGTGCAAAAAGTCAGTGCTATACACACTGTTGATAATACAGCAAATTGATAATGACATAGATTTAACTACCTTTTTAATTTGTTGTTGATGGGAAATTTCTAATCTACAAAGTTGTTTGGCAAAAAGTACTGACGCATAATACCGACTCAAAAACTGTCTCTAAAACGCTTGACTCTCTCCACCCTGCACTTTGGAAAAAGCCAGGTGGCCGGCCTTCGTTACCCTTTACTGGGCGTGAGGTATTGGTGACCTGGATTTCATTTTTGAATTACTATCAGTACGTGTAAATACTTTCATTATATGATTTGTAATCTTCTATCTTTCTACATAAATTAAAATGTTCGTTTGTTCAAAATCTTTAACCTCTGAAAGTTCTTAACCGATTGCTTTGCAATTTTGACACAAAGTTTCATTTAAATACACACGTGTTTGTATATACTTTTTGAAAAACAACACCATTTTTAAACTTAAAAACAACACAAACTATACTAAATATTTTACGGCTATGGGCATACCTAAATAATAAATAAATATGTTTATTGTTGATACAGTAATCAGCTGTTTGCTCTAATATTTCCATTAACAGCTGATTTCAAACTTTCTAGCAATTATTTGTATTTCTATCTTTTGGTTACGTTTAAGTATAGACCTGAGCCTTGCTGATTCTTTTAACCTTTATTATAACTGCTGTTATAAAATATCCAAAATAATTTGATTTGAACATTAAAATTATTTACCATCTTAGCTTTAAGGTTATTATTAATCCTACACCTTTACAGGGCTCGTAACAGTTCACTTTTAAAATTTTTTTTTGGACATTATCATTTTTTAAAAAATGATTCACTTTTTTCACTTTTTTTTACTAATCTAGTGTTTTAGATATACAACAATTCATTGAGTTATTGTATATGTTATATTCTATTCACCTATATATTTTTGAATGCATATTTGAAAATATTTTGTTTACAATATTACAGATTGTGTTTTCAATGTTTTTACTTCTAATTAATAAATTTCTGTGCAATAAAGTATTAGAACTATGGGAAGGTGCAAATTTCAGAACTTATAGTTGGATAAAAATTATCACAAAGGGTACAGGATAAGTGGTTGGGGAAGAAACATTCAAACGATGAACTTTTTTGTAAAATCTGCGGTAAAATTAAACATTCATATGTTGGAATCAGATAGTCAACAAATCAGGAAAAATAATATTCAATGAACAAAAGTACTCTTATTTAGAAAAAAGGGACTTCTAAATTTTAGGAATCTGCAATACTCATACCATCCACAATGCTTTTATCAAAGGTTTATAGGAACTTGGTGAAGATGCTTCAGAACTTATTTTTGCTGTTCATAATTTCTTCCATAAATGGCCAGGCAGATGGGAAGATTACAGTGAAGTTCAAAGACAAACTGGCACTGTAAATCATAAGTTTATAAAACATTGTCCAAGTCGGTGGCTTACTATACAGAGCAATGCTGAAAGATTTTTGACAATAGGAAGCCACAGAGAAGTATTTTGTAACATACCTGCCAATGCATAGGCCAAATTTAATGAAAAGCCCTGAGTATCTGAATACGGTAAGGTTGCTCAAGAAATCTACTATGAAATAGGAACTTAATTTTGTCATGTCTAGTTCTCAAATCTTTGCTATCATGACAGGCTCCTTCCAAAAAGAAGAACCGCTTATTTATCTATTACATTCTATACTGTCTTAGTCATGAAAATGTTAGGGAAAATTTGCTAGTTAGAAGGTCTCAAAGATTTTGATCTTTGAAAAATTAATGATGATGATTTTTTAATACTGATAGTCCACTTCCTTTAAAAGAACTCACATTTTTTGATGAAATATCAACAAACTTGAAAAATATTGTGGAGAAGGATATAACTTCTTCTGTCAAATTCAAAAACATTTTTCTGAAGCTATTAAGCATGTTGTGAACAAATCATCTGTTACAAATTCCTTGCTTAAGAGATTATCATGTTGTTAGATTAGAAAATACAAATACAAATCCGTAGTCTCAGTTATTATTTTTTTTTTTTTTTAGAAATCTGATTCCACTGGAATAACTGCTAGATTGTTTACATTGTTAACAGTTTAAAAAGTCGTCAAAGCTTCATTATGCCTGTGATGTTGCTGCTTCTATGTTTGAAAGAACCTTAAATACTTTAATCACAGTTAAAAGTGCCCTTAAACGTTTTGATAACAAACCTTATTTTATTCTTGTAACAAAGAGCTCCTTTCCATGGGACATATTGTTTATAAAGAATATAATGCCTACTTGGAGAGAGAAAAGAAGAGACTTGTAAAAATGAAGCTGAGAAGACTAAACAAAACAGGAAAATAGCTGAAGAAGAAAATAAGAAACATCTTGGCAAAAAAGGAAAAGTATTGCCGATGACAAAAATGTTTCAAATTATAAAAATAAGAAAAGGAACAAAGTGAAAGTGCAGCTAAACTGCTGTTTAAAGTAAATGAAAGGTTTGAAAGAAATGGGTTTTAGTGACACATTTTTGACACAAGCTATGCTGGAAGGTGTCGTCAGAGAAAAGACACAGTGTTCAGAATTTACAAATTAATTTAGAAAAAAGAAAGCCAAGCCTAATTTCAGACTTTTTCAAGAAAAAGCAATTGTTTTTGTCTTACATGTATGCTTTATTAGTTGTCTTTATTTAAATTTTCAGTAGATAAATGATTACAAAATTAACAAAACAAATAAAAAAATAAGGGGTGGTTGAGGAGGATTTTTTCTTTGTTTAGACATTATTGTCTTGTATATTTCAATCCTTTGCTACCTTACTAAATATAGGCTATAATACTCTTGATTTTTTATAATTTTATAATCTAAACGTATAAATAAAATTGGAGTATCTGTCTGTGATTTAAAAATATAAGATTTTTTCTAAGCTCATATGGTTATTCACACGTACCAAAACCTAACCACACATTTATACATTTTTTGTCTGTCTGTCTGTTTGGCCGGGCTAATCTCCTGAATGGCTGAACCGATTTTGACGAAATTTTCATTAACATTTGGAGGACTATTCAGAAAATATTTTAGGCTACTTTTTATTCTGAAAATATATAAAATTCCTGTAAAAAATTGAAAAAATTTAAAAATTAGGGATTTTATGAACAAATGTGTCTGTTGCAATCTCTGACTTACATTATGTTCAGGTCGCAACGTGCAAAACATTATAAGCAACTATTTTATTCGAAGAAGATATACATTTTTATTTTAATGTATTATGTTTGGCTGTACATTTCATACGCACTTTTATCAATGAAAATTGACGAAAATTGGTTTTACTGTATATACGTTTGGTGTTATATTCAAGTATTGTAGTATTGCAAATATGTATGTTAATACCAAGTGCCTGTATTTGTTGTAGGTATATCTAAGATAAACATAATTTATCATGAAATAATGGATCTGTGTTGTATGTATTGAAAGTATGTATTACCGGAATATGTATACGTATAATAACATTGTATACAGATATTATATGTGTAGATATTCCGGTTATACATACAACACAGATCCATTTAGATGACATTCGAAATAGTCCGTTCGTTCAAACGTTAGACGGCATTTGAAATAGTCCGTTCGTTCAAACTTTATGACGTCATTAGTGACCAAAGATGACTTTTTCACCCTCTTTTGGTCACGTTCTGCTTATAACATAATAACGTTATCCCCACCACCTAACTTACATCCAAGTGCTTCTGTCCTAATCAATCATCATTTCCGTAAAAGTAACACATTATACAATAATATGTTTGCATTGGCATCACCATGGGTCGCCGCCGGGGTTGGCGAGCGAATCGAGCAGGAGCAGAGCCCCTAGTCCTAAGTCAATTTTCGTCAATCATTATTTTGATCACATACCCACTTCTTATACTAACTTTTTATTTAGATTTTAGTAACTTTTTCACTTTTGTATAAAATTTAGTCACTTTTTTCACTTTTTTTTACCTTACAAACTGTTACAAGCCCTGCTTTAGGATAATTATATGTATAGAAGGTTCTAACAGGGTTGGCGTGCGGAGCACACAGGGGTCTCCCCTAGTAATATAATAAAAGCTATAATTTATAAAAAAAGTGGTGTGTTTTAATTGCAATTACCTTATTTCCATTGTTAAAGTGTTGTTATTTATCATGATAGCAAATTACAGCAGTAACAGGGTCTCAACATACTCATTTCTAGAGGAACATCGAAATGAGCGTATATGTTAGAAATTCAATAACTTTTGATCGGTTGAAAATAAAATGGCAAAAGTATGTATAAAATTGAACGAAACTTAGTCATCTACAACTTCATTTCTGATAATTTTTCTGAGAAACAATCGTGGAAGGCACTAGAAGCAAACGTTTGAAGAAAAAGTGTGGTAAAAATAATTTTTTTGAAAATTATCGATTTTTAATAACATATATCTCGAAAACCGTTGGGAATTCGACAAATATGTAAAGGAAAAGTTTTATAGCAAATTTAATTAGCTTTCAAGTTTATTTGAAACATTTTTTTCTACTTTTCACCGTTTCCGAGATATAAATAAAAATAAAAAAATGGGACCTTACCAATCCCCTCCCACCCTTAGCTCACCTCCTAGGGACGGGGACTTTTATATGTTTACCTCCTAACTATTCATAACAAAGTCCTGAAATCAAAAATTATCGCATATTCCATGCACTATACACTCCTCTTTTGAGCACTCATTGACTGGACTATTATAGCCTGCCTAAGCTTACTTTACAACCCAGTCCTAGAAAACTTAAACAAACTATAGCAGATGGAACCAAGGTGACATGTGACTCATTCACTCACGATTATGCACTTCAGTCGAAATCAATAAATTAGTGCATTACAAACATTTAAAAACATACATTATATGTTCCAAAAATATCATATTTAAAAAATGTATAGTTACTTTACCATTATATATTATTACTTTTACTGGAGATAAATCCCGACATGACAGGTTGTCCTGTGCTAAGTAAACTATTTAATGATAAACTTTTACAATTTATTGCAGTAAATGTTATTTGATCAACTTCATTCGTTCGACATGCATTCTTTTTATTTTCCTTTTGAATTAACAAATGGTCAAGATTTTATTTTAAAAAATATCAAAATTATTTCTCTTATTTTTAAATCATGCTATATAGCAGGGACTTATTTTTAAATCATGCTATATAGCAGGGATGTGCAGGCCTTATGCCAGAGAGAAAATAAATTGTGAAAGAAGTTTTTTTTAAAGTCGGTAGACCTAACAATAGTTTAGACACAAAACACCATTCTTATTTTCTAATTCTTAAATTGACGATGAAAATATATTTTGGAGTCAATTTTTATAGTTGTAGTTAACCAAACTCTTATTGTATAACATTATGTATATATATATTTAATAATAATAACACAAATTCTCGCACACATATGTTTAATAATCAAATGTGTTTCAATGAAAAAGTTTGTCATTCTCAGTAATACATGAGCTAAAAATAACAAGTTTTTTTTTTGTTATTTTTATTTCCTTGAAATACATACAAACATACACAAAATAAAAAGTACACAAAAATGGAGTAAAATTTTTTGTTTCATTACTGAACATTTTACTCACACAGACTAAAATGACAAAATAACATTGTTAAAACGTATTTTTCGTTTTGTACTTTAGTTAAATGAAAGAAATTAGCATAGTAGTACATTCAGTAGTTAGAATAATAAGTTATTAATAGTAGTCATCATCAGTAGTCATTCGTGTCTTTAAGCGATGGCCTTTTCGTCCATTTAAAGACACAACATATGACTATTGATGACAGTAAGTTCTTATTATATTAATTTATAACAATAGTCGGTATGGCGAAAAACATAATTTGTAATAAGTTATATTGAAACAGATTATAAAATATATTTCTTTTAAGTTTTAGGAAAGTATAAGATATTCTAGTAAGTATTCCAACAGCCAATCTTGATTAAAATTTCTTCAACCATATGTTATTGCTTTTCAAGACAACTTTATATTTTGAACACTCACATGCAATGTTTTCAATTACATTTCTCATTTCTTGGCTGAAAATATTGATTTTTCAAACTTTAACAACGACAGTTGACTCAGCCGCAAGTCAATACAGGGATACATGTCAGGATTTACTGTATACTTTTTTAAACTTCAATTGTATCATTGTATTCATCATTTTGTTCAGTACTTATTAATGTAAAAACAAATTTGTTTGTCAAATTGTTTGTCTCTTACTATAAATTCACAAAGCAAAGTTTTCTTTTCATCGACTAGTATCTGTATTGTTTGAAAGATTATTTAAACTATTGAAAACTGTAAAACAATGTGCAACTTTATGCAAAATGTTCTAGGAGCAGAAGACACTCGGTGCTATTTTTATATTTATTTAAACTGGTTGAAAAGTAAGGAGGATGGAACATTTCAAGCAACTTGAGAATCTCATGTTATAGTTCACGAAAGAGTAGTCAAAGTAAAATTCTAAATTAATAGTTAGGGGAGGAATCTTATATAAAATAGTTTTTCAATTTTGTTACAGTTTTCCACCTATGTGTAAAGTTTCATTGCAAAAGATGGTAAAAAAATGTAAGGTCTACAAGACTGCAGCACAGGGGCGGACTGACAGTATGAAATCCTAAATAAATACTGATATTAAAATTACACATTCTATCCAATCACAGAACAGAGAATAAACTTCTGTTCCCTGTATATAAATAATCAAGACCGAATTTTTTATTTGGTGTATACAAATAATACCTTAAAATTTTAAGAGCATCCTACATTCTCATTGAACTAACTTTTAGGCAATAAACACCGCCCCGGCTAGTTTGTACCATTTATATTTGAATTTCATACTAAAAATTGATGTGCATGTATTTGTAAAAGAAAATATTGTAATGTTTGTTCACGACTCGCTGATGAAATAAATTGTTTTTTTTCTCAGGTATTGGGATCGACTGTCTCTGAAACTTGCGAACGAGGGAGCTACCACATTTCTCATTTGATTGGACGAATCATCGGTCACACTTTTAGTTACTTTCTTGTAGGAGTCTCTTTCGTCTTGTTTTACTTGATCAACGGAGGAATCGTAGTCGGCGATAAATCCGCACACGTTCCTGTTCTAAACATTCCGCAAATATTTTATTTCTCATTTTTCACTATTATATTTGCTTCGCCTTTTGCTGTAGTTAAGGTTAAACAATTCTACCATTTCATTTTATCCGATTTAAAAACCGTATGTCTCCTTTGTTTGTTATGCATTTTTGTGGTTTGCGTACTCACCCATGTTCATCCGTATCTGTTGGCCGATAATCGTCATTATACGTTTTACATTTGGAAAAGGATATACGATAGACTGGAATTGCGATACGGTTTAATTCCAGTTTATATATTCGGAATGTTCTATATAAACAGCGCTATGAAGCATTGCCATGCCGTATTCAAAGTAGGTTTTTGGATTTGTCTTACGTTATCAGTAGTCCCACAAAGATTATTTGAATTCCGTTACTTTATCGTTCCGTATCTGTTACTAAGACTTCAAGTACAGTCTCCAAAGTGGTGGCAGTTAATCGCAGAGTTGATTATTTTTGTTATAATTAATGCAATTACAGTGTATTTGTTTATCACAAAAACATTCTACTGGCCAGACAGCGCAGAACCGCAGAGAATAATTTGGTAAACATTTGTAGTACTGTATTCAATTCATTGTGTTCTAAATGTAAGTCTGATTAAAAAAGTATTAATAGTATCATGTTGATATCTCAGTAGATGTAATATTGTAACTCGTGTGCGAGTTACCTTGTAGCTTAGTTCTATGTAGATGGTACGACAGATCATTGTATCTACGATTCTGATTATCTACCATGGATATACAGTATAGCTCTTTCTATGGAACATTAGTAATATAATAATAAAATATTTGTTGAGTTCTGATTATCAGTATACATCCTGATTCTGTAATGCGCACAGATAATTCAGAGGGTGTTCATGTGGGTAAAAATAAATCAAAATCTTCCTGTAAACATAGGTCCGGAAACGCTTCTTTTATTAGCTTATATTCCTAGAACGGCTTACCGATTGAGTTGAAATTTCACATGTTACTCAATAAGGAAAAGACCAAGTTTGAAAAAATAATCTACTCGTTTCAAAAATTTGTTTCATTCAGGCAGACATTTAAACATTTTAAATGAAAATAACGAAGAAAATTTTTGTAAAAAATGTCGAGAGTAATTTTTTGTAGTCCGTTTGATTTCCCATCAGATCAAATTATCCGAAAAATACCGAATTTACCGTCAAAATTATCGAACAAATTGTAACAGTAATACTACTTCCATGGGTATTCATTATAGGGGATTTAATACAGCGCCTGTAAATGGCAGACTGCACTTTGGGGCGCTCTCTTGGGCGTAGAACGCAACAAGCTCGAACAATAGCGAGAATTTGCATATTCCGTTATTTAATACACTTAAAATCATCCAATCGTAATGAAACCGGCACCATTGAAAAGCTAATCAATTAAACTTTAATTTTTGTATTTAAAACTTTTTCATAAAACGTATATTTACATACGTAATCATCATTTTAAAATATGCAGATCGGGTTGCAGCTGTTTCCGTGCGCGAATATGCATACAATTGTACTGTTATTTCCCACTTCTTACATGTCCAAGACCATCTACAGAAGTATTTCTATCGAGATTATAAAAATACCATTGGATTCGTCAAGATTTTATCTTTCTAATAGTGCCTTCCAATCAGATGTCACTATTTTACCCGATTTTTGACGACGATTTCTGTAAACCTTGCGATTGGACAGTTTTCAACCAATGAAACGGCCTATTTGTCAACCGAGACAACGGCCACTATATCACATGTTTTGACAGATTTCTGTACACCATTTTGTAGAGAACAGTTTGACCTTTCTAACGGTGGGAATTAAACTAGAATAAACCAGTTTTTTGTTTGTCCAGACAGCAGTGCAAAGTACATAATTAGGGCAGTCTGGTGAGACCGTCTTGCGCGTGGGTTCCCATGTTATTCATATGACCCTTCCTGCGACCGGCGACTTTTCATTACATTGATGTCATTTTGTTATTCAAATAAAGATAACTCAAAACACTTTTGTGAACTAAGGAAAGACAAGTATACTGTTCTTTTCTTTGATTTATCCTCTACACTTTGTTATAATAATATTTAATTTTTGGCCGGTTTTATTACAATTGGATGATTTTAAGTGTATTAAATAACCGAATATGCAAATTGATCCAAATTCTCGCTAATTATCGAAATGGCTGCATCTTGCGCCTGAGAGAACGTCATTTTGTGCAGTCTGGCACTGTGAGGGTTAACGAGCTTTGTACCTCAATAATACCTCAAATTATTAAAAAAACTTAACTTTAGATTTTTTACAAAAATGAGTACCTACATAAATATATATATTGAAAATTTTTTAAATTTAATTTACTTCATTTCAAGTCTCATGATCAACATTAACTAGGTGGAAAACCCATTTTTTAATAACATTTATTAAGCTTATTTAAACTAACATTTTGCTGTTTAAATTAAATTTTTCTGATTTGTTTTATACTTTTTTAGAAGTATACTAATTATTGCATTTTTAAGCACACATCTCAAGCTTCAACAAAATTACCAATAAAGATCTGATATCGTACTTTAAACTGATTTTATACCTTTTTGAAGTCAGGAATAAAATTAGAAAACTGTCATATTCTCAAAATATCGACATTTTGAGATTGTATATCATTCAATTTAAATTAGATTTTTTTTTTAATAAAGCAAAAAAATAAAGTTTTTTACATAACATAAGAATAAATCTTTAGAGTTTAAAATTTTTAGCCAACTGAAAGCAGTGGGAGCATTTTGACTAGTTTAATTCAAAAAAATTTAGAAGCTTAAATTTCTATACATACTGTACTTATTCAAAGACCTTTTTTCACTTAAATATAAATTGACAGTAGCTGTAATATTACTCTTTCATTTGCTATTAGTTTCATTAAATTTCCTCATTTAGTTAAAAAGTTATAATAAATTTAGTGCGCACACGACCTAGCGCCTTCCGCCCGATAGACTTTGACACCTCTGAGTGGTATTTTTTCGAGCTATAAACAAATAGTTCTACAGCCCACATTTTTTATTTTACGTTCAGGGGTTTTTATTTGAAATTTTCTGTACTTTCCAAAAATGAAGTAATTTTTTGTCCAAAGTCAATACTTTAAATAATATTTTCAAAAAACAGCTATTTTGCAACTTAATTTGTTTATAAAAAATGTCCAACCCTTTTGGTGGATGTTGTTTGTAATAAGTATCTAAATAAGATTTTAAAAAGTTCTCCTGGGACAAGTTTTTTTCTTAAGCAAAATCTAGATTGAATGCATTAGTATTAGGTTGATGCATTGCAATTAAATAACTCGGCCTACCACTTTCAGCAATGAACACTAATGGAAGCTGTTTTACTATTACCCTTTGTTCGATAATTATACCATTAGATAGGGAATGGAATGGCCTACAAAAATTTACCATTGATATTTTTATAAAAATTTGCTGTTTTTGAGTTATTTTAGTTTAAAATGTTTAAATGGCCACCATTTTGAAACGGATTATCTGAATAAGTTGATATTTGTTTTTAAACATTGTTGAGTAACTGCAAAATTTCAACTCGACCAATAAAACCGTTTTAGAGACATACACTATTTTTTAGTTCCCGACATTAGTTTATAGGAAGCTTTTTCATTATTTTTACCTATATGACCACCGCTGAATTATCTACGCGCATTACAGAAGCACCCTGTATATATACGGGTTAGTATGATCAAAACTATGTAAAATTTAATTGTGATAGCTTTATACATTCCAAAGAAAAATCAACACGTATTACATTTGCTTTGCGACATGTAGATTCTAGCCAATGGGTTTGTATAAATATTTGGCAGATAATCGCTATTGGACCTTTACAACAAGCGATTACGATCAATGGAGCAGAGCTTTGGTGATGTACAAAGACATCAAATTGAATGTTTGTACAACAAAATCAAAACAGTATTCATCCAATGACTAGCGCAAGATGATCATAGCTAGACCTAGATTATGATTTAGACTTCAACACGTGTTTTTTCACACGCTTGTTACATGTATTACTTATTTAAGTTGTAAGTCAAAATTGTAATGTTCAATTAATCAAAATTTTAAGAAACACAGACAAACAATAAGGGTTTCTTTTTAGGTAGAATACTAAAAAAGTAACCGTACGTACATACCTTACTGTTGTTTAGAATTTTTGTTAAAGTACTGTTTCGCTGAACACCGTCTCCTCAACAACACAAAATAACATGAATTTTTTAAGGTGGAAACTGTTTTTGTTATAACATAATTATATTGCTATCTATTGCTAAGCTTCAAAATAGCATTAAAATCAATTATAATGAATAGTGGAAAAATATAACCTACGGATTTGAAACTTTAAGGGATCTCCATAAATCCGGATGTTAATTAACCAAACCGTCAGTTATCTGAACGCAAACTTCAAACAATTTTTGAGAAATTTATCAACCCAGCCGAGCTTAGTTGAAAGAAATTGAATGATTTTTAATGGTAAATAGGCTACATGCAAATTATTAGAAGGAAATAAAATCACTAGATTTAGTCAATTAGAAAATTATTATGTATTGTGTATTCTAAAAAAATTTAATGATGTATATAAAGTCATTTGTATAAACTTTACTGTGCAAAATACAAGTCTTGCATTTTTATTATCCATGACCTCTACTACCTTGCCCATTTAAATCAGTTTAGACAAATTGCTTTTTGCAGAGTTGTCATGATTTGCTTTTACCTGACTGTAGTTTCAGCTGAACGTGACGGCTGTTCTCAAAGGTTTTTGAAGTTTGTGATTAATTGGGCAGTTGATACAAACAATTCGTTTCGAGGAAAAATAACAGTGACACGATAGTTGTAGCTTAGCTGGGTTTGTTCCTAGGGTCTAATGATATTTAGGATAATGTATGAGATTTGTTTAGAGTAAGGCTCAGTTAGTTGTATCTAGTCCACAAAGACTAGATACATCATCACCTTTTTTTAGGTGTTTTTTTTCCAACTTGTAACTTCTTAATTTCAGGAGGCAGTTTATTGAAATAATATATTGAGTAATATATATTGCTTCTTTGCCCTATGGTTAATCCATGTTGAGGTAGCGTTAAATTTCTATTTCTGGTAAAACGAGGGTAATTAAGGTATTTTGCTCTGAGATCACTTAGAGCAATCTCAATATTACTTAAACTACAAAAGTTTGTTTAACCCTAGAACTGCCAAACGTCGATAATCGACGATTAAAATCCGGAGCCGTTTTGCCGATCGTCGAAAATCGACGATTTAAAACATCTGTTCTTTGTATGAATTAATCTTTCTCCAAATATGTCATATGAGATATGGATGGAAAGAGCAGATTCCAAGCTTTCTTTTTTCATTGGACTTGGTATAGAATGTCAGCTGGTGCGTATCTATGGACAGAAATAAAACGACACACTGTCGTCAGCGTCACAGATCAGTTGTTTACGTACAGTGGTTTTAGTGAAAGCGATTGATGTTGTTTGTGCGCATAAATCTAGCTATTCAGTTTATTTGAGTGAAATTTTGTATTATTATTTAGTTGTTTATTTATTAATTAGTTATTATTTAGTTGTAAATATTATTGTGAGTGATGGATCGTCGAAACTATCGGGATCTATCTAGTGATTTGAGGGAGCTTGCTATGGCAAATGACTCTGATTCTGATTTATCTCTAGACCTAGGGGAAGCAAATGACACCAATGGTGAGATTGTAAATATGCACAAAAATCTAAGTATTAGTGATGTATCAGTAGCTGGAAGTGACCTTTCACTAAATGATGAATTAGGCTTATTCGATTTCTCTTCTGGAAGTGGGGAGGAGTATATCCCTAATCAAGCTGACGTAGATTCAGATGATTCTGAGCCTGATACCAATTCTGTTATTCCCCCAAATGATGACTTTTTGTCAGATTCTGATTATAACAATGATGTAGGCCTAGGCCTAACCAGCCTAAGTGATATTACTCTGCCTCTGACGCTAGATTTACCCTTTACCAGGCCTACAGATAATGTTGTTACTACTTCTTCTTCAAGTCCCTCAACAACAGTTACTGCAAGTACTAGTAATAATCCTATAGTCACTTCTACCATGTCATTTAGTACCAATCCTAGGCCAACTGTTCCAAACCCAAAGCCAGTATGGGTAAGAGTTTACCCGCCTGAAACGCCAAACGATATTACACAACATTTCAAAGTTCGCAACCCTGGCCCAAGAGAATGCCCTATAACGAATAAACCAATTGATTATTTTCATCTTTTTTTTACTCCTGCTCTTGTACAAATTGTGACAAGAGAGACAAATGCATATGCAAATAAATTAATTTCAGAACAAATAAACACTAATGTGGGTTTATCAAATAAATGTAGATTGAAAAACTGGAAGAATGTTACTATAAATGAAATGAAAAAGTTTCTGGCCATAGTATTGAACATGGGGTTGACTAGAAGAAAAAATATTTCTGATTATTGGGACACAGAACCTAGCCAAAATATTCCCTGGTACAGTCAAACTATGTGTAGAAATAGATTTCAGGCTATACATGCTATGCTGCATCTGTCATCAAGCAACTCACCTCCCAGGGGCCAACCTGGCTACGACCCCTGGGTAAAGGTTCGCCCTTTTTTGGACACAGCTAATGCAGCTTTTATTCGACATTATGTGCCTTATCAAGATCTAAGCATCGACGAGAGTATGATAGGGATGAAGAACAGGAGTACCTTCATAGTTTATATGCCAAATAAACGCCATGCGAGATACGGAATAAAGAAATTTGAAGTTGTAGAATCCAAAACAAATTATGTTCTACATACATCCCTCTACTCTGGAAAGGATTATTTAGAAGGAGGGGAAGTCCCTTTTACTCAAAAAGTTGTTTACAATCTTCTAAGAAATGCTAATTGTTTGGGGAAAGGGTATCATGTCTTCACGGACAATTTCTACACTAAGGTGCCGCTTGCCAAGAGACTACTGAAGGAAAAAACATTCCTAACTGGAACAATAAACAAAAGGAGTAAGGAGCTGTCAAAGGCTGTCCTCAACACCAAACTAAATCCTCAACAATCAGTTTATTTTAGGAAGAAAAAAACCCTTCTCGTAGGATATAAGCAGAAACGAAGTCGTAAGCCGGTGTACATGCTAACAACTGCTTGCCATGCCGAAGATCTAGTGGTTCGTAGCAAAAGTGGTGCACAGGCAATGAAGCCTCTTGTAATCCACACATACAATCAGAAGATGGGAGGAGTCGACTGCAAAGATAAGTCAATTTTTCATGTATCTTGTACAAGACCCACCCGTAGATATTGGAAGAAGATTTTCTTCAATTTATTAGATATGTGTTTGCTCAACGCATACATAGTGTATTCAGAACAAACTAAACCTGAGAAGCCAATGAGTAGGAGAAAATTTATAATAGAAGTAATAAAGTCTCTCAGTACACTTCAAGCTGCCCCTTGTACTCCCCCTGTTCCCTCTCCCCGTGTTGATGATGAAGCTAGTGAGCAATCTCAAGGAGGTCCTCGGCACCATTTTGAAAAAATGCCAGGTAACAAAATGAGGGTATGTACCGTTTGTGGGTCGAAAAATGGAAGGTCATCATATTGGTGTCCTGGTTGCAATGCAGGGGTTCACAAGTTATGTTATGATCGCCTTGAACATTACTGGCGTGCATCCCATACAGGTAGGAAGAGGCGTGCAGATCCAGATTCCGATTAGGGAGTTCATAGTAATGTGTAAATAGTGTAAATATGTACTGTAAAATAGTTCTGTTTTTATTTAACTTCAAACAAAACAAAGTGAAGTAGGTATGTGAACAAGTAATAGTGCTCCAACATACATAGTTCTGTTTGCAGTTCTGCTATACATAGAAACTACTCAACGTTTTTTTACTTTTGCTGGGGTTTTCGACAGTATAATTGCAGGTAATTTCCACTTCCTTTATATTTTCTAGATTCTAGTATAATAATTTTTATATTTATAGTAAATATGTACCATATATATCAGCTATTTTTTTTTGTAATAATTTTTATTTACATTAGTAATTTTTTGCCCGTTTCTATGGTTTTTGTCGTGTTCTTCTTTTTATTGTTCTAATTTATTTATTTATAAAAAAAAATGCTGTAAACTATATATTTTCTTTTTCTGCATAAAATAATGAATAAAATGGCTATCTCAGAATATGTGTAACAACCTCGAGCTTCCATGTAGATATAGTGGTCACTTCAATCTTTATTTTTTACAAAACAAAATTTGAAACTATTCAGGCTATAACTTTTTTCCAGATATATTGATCTAAATGTTATGATATCTACCAAATAGTACACATTATAAGGAAAAAAATGATATATAATAGTACACCTTTTGTCCAATATAAATATTTTTTACGATTTTTTAACTAAAAGCTTGCAAAAGTGTAAAAACGTGCCCGGTACTACAGAAACAACGTATTGGCAGTTCTAGGGTTAATGTTTAGCAGCTTTTGTTGAATTTGTTCTATTCCTATTATTTTTAATATTTTATTTTGCAATCTGAGAAGTGGTAGATAAGCTGTTTCATAGAGTCCGCCCCAGCCAATGATACCATAAGTTGCTATGCTATTAAATAAATCATAATAGAGCTGTAGTAGCTGTTTCTTTGACACTATTTTTTTGAGTCTATAAAACACAGAAACTAGGTACTTGGTTTTGCTTACTATTGAGTTAATGTGTATATCCCATTAATTTCATGTTCTGATCATATGTAATTCCTAGGTATCTATTGCTATGTACTCTATTTAATTTATTTCCATTTATGTCTATTGTAATATTGGGGGGTATTGAGTCTATGTAGTTTCCAAAAGTTATGTAGGTGGATTTATTGTGATTTAATACTAATTTGTTATCAAACAGCCAAGAATAGATATGATTTAAGTTTCTATTTAGCTCAGTAGATACATCTTCCCAGGTTTCAGCATAAATTGGTAAAGCTATGTCATCAGCATAGGCAATTATTTGGGGGTAAAATTGTAATAAATCATTTAAATAAATAATGAACAACAAGGGTCTAAGTATTGAGCCCTGAGGAACTCCTACATTAATCTTGCACGGACTACTTTTAATTCCATTTATTTTAACTATTTGATCCCTATCCTTTAAATATGTTTTAATTAAGTTTAGTGGCTGACCTCTTATTCCCAACTTGTAAAGTTTCTCCAATAGTATTTCATGCTTAACAGTATCAAAAGCTTTACTAAAATCAAGAAAAGCTACTACTATTGGTGTACTTTTTGCTAATTTCTCATATATA
>JAGFPH010000309.1:299428-312863 GCA_018207615.1 Philaenus spumarius
ACCGTCTTTCGAATTCAATTCAAGGTAAGCAAAGTTTAGAGATGGTTTAATACAAAAATTTAGTTAGAAATATTTAAACTTACAAACCGTATTTTGAATGCAGTTCGAAGTAAGCGAAGTTTAGAGTCGATTGAAGAAGCTAAAAGGCATTATTTGCGATAGGCCATATACCATGAGAAATATTGCAGTTTATTGAAAGATACAATGCAATAACAGAGCCGCCATTTTGATTCAAGGACAAAGAAACAGGGCAGTCGCAATTGAAACTATTTATGTACAAGACATGTTACTCAACTCAAAAAATGTTGTTTATATTAATAGTCCATCGTTCTAAATAAAAAGTTTTCAACTGTTTGCAATTTATTTAGGGATCATAGCCTATACCTACAAGTACTGGTGGTGTGTATATTTAACCTCAAGAAATTAAGGTGGTGTATATCTAGAACTTTCTAAATTAAAATTACCGACCTACTTTCAAAATTAATAAAAAGTGACTATCACGCAAGGTTGAGCAAGCAATGCAAGACAACATTCACGTAAAACGTTTTGGTACCTTGGACTGTGGATGATGTCAGAGCGTTGTTACCTATGAGTTGCTGGAACCGAGTGTTTTTAATAGTTCTTATTTGGAAACTGATTTTCCGAAGTCACTGTAGCACGAGTTGAACTGAACGAGACGAGAATTGAAATGATTCCCTTTCTCCGACTCCAACCGGCAGTTGAGAAGAAAGAGAGGGAGAACCATTTCTACTTTCTCCATCGCATACGTCCGTCTACATATGCCACATGTACCATGTTGATATGTAGCATAGGGAACCAGTAATCGCTTGCGTACTGTACATTAGCTGAACATGTTTTAATATTTGTTTAATTTTTGTTGAAGTATTAAAGGTAATGCACTAAATCAACTGTCATATGTTTGAATCGTTTTCATTTCTTTTTGTTTATTTCGTTCTTCAAAAAAAAAAACTACTTGGGCCAACAAACATATCTAACTGAGTCTATGCCGTTAGTTATTTTCAAAATGGTAATTGACCAAAGTCTATAATTTAATATTTTACTCAAAGACCTGAAATACAATATTTAAAACAAAAGATCATACATTTTAATCATTGGCCTACTTAAATCAATATTTAAATTTAGTCGATTATTTGTTTCTTGGATTATGAATTTAATGGAAATTGACGAACAAAACAAATATTTCATATAATTAAGAGTGATTTTCTTCAATTGAATTATCCATAACCATTTCCTAATCCTGAAATAATCAAAAAATGTAAAGAGAGCAATGCATAAAATCAATAATGTTTTTTGTTTACTCTCTTGGAAGAAGCACAGGCTAGAGGACGGTCTGATAACATCCAAGGAGCCTATGTTGTCAAACCTCTTGTCTGCAGGAAATGACTACACGGTTCTAAGTTTATAAAGTTTCATCTGATCAATATGTCATTTTTAAAATAGCGACCCCAGACTTCTCAGTGGGAAATTATATACCGAAACAAGCTTACAAATAAATATTGAGCTTCACTTGTGGTATGATATTAATAGAATAAAAATTAACACAGATTCTCATAACTAATTCTTTGTTTTTGTGGCGTGGCCCTCATACAGTTCAGCCCTGGTGCGACTCCCTTGTTGGGTGTGACTTCGGTTCTCGTGCGAGCCTATAGGTGTTGTCAGGATGGTTGGCGATGAGAACATTCTTCAAATAAAATTGGTAAACGTGCAGACTTGGGAAAGTTAACCAAAATATTTAACTGATTAAAGTTAAAGTTAATGCCAGAAAAAAATAACTGATTAAAGTTAAAGTTAATGTCTGAAAAAATTAACTGGTTAAAGTTAAAAAAAATTTATTGATTAAAGTTAAAATACGGCACGTCATAAGGTTTATCAACATGCACGCGGGACGTTTCATTTGATTGATCTCATTTTGTGATTCAAGTAAAGCTAATTCAAATACTTTAGTGAAATAATAATTTACAAGTATACAGTTCAATTCTTTGATTTATTCTCTACGCTTTCTTATAATAATATTAAATTTTTGGGCAAAGAATACATTCCTAAATTTAAATTACTATTCAATCTAGGCCTAGTTTTGTTAGCAGTCTTGTGGTAGGAACATAAAACTCATGTTTTCAAAATAAGAAATTGATTTATATTTTTATACAGTTCTATTTAAAACTAAATTATGAAATCTTTTTACATTTATGAAAAAAAATAAAAAATGTTTACTACACTTTATGTAGGCCTAAAGTTGAACTTTTTCCTTTCGTTATTAAAAATTTTTGTTTCTTCAGCTAATAACTTTGTAAATTTTGCATCAATCATTTTTTTACTGCCATATATGACTTCTTTGAACCTTTCTCTACAAAAATCTATGGAACACTTTTAGATTGGTTTATAGTTACTATATTTTTCGAATTTTTTAAAACATTCTTGCACACGCACCGAAATGGCTTGGCGTTGAAAAACATTAACATGGACAGTTGTAGGGAGAATTAATTGAAATAACAGTAAAATATTTTGAAAGAAATTAAGTTTTTACTACGTTTTAGATTAGAATATTTTCGCTACTGGTACTGACAGCGAAAGATTGCTTGATGCTTTGACTTGACTAAGTTCTAAAAATAGACAAACTCAAACAATGACAGAGCAAGTAGGGGGTTTGTAGAGGTACCGGTACCGTTATGAATTATGAGATCCTTGAGTTCATCTCCCTGAGCTTGAGGGGAGAGTGAGATGACAAACAACACTCCCATAGCTTATGAAATTATCAACTGTAGCCTACACTCCAAACAACTCAGCTTAAATACTAAACCGTTTAATTACTTTTTTTTACAGCGTAAAAGTGAAATCACGTAAAGCGGGACCGCGATAACAAGGACTGCCTGTATCTTATGTATAAATGAATTATAGGTATTAATACATAATGTTTTAAAATGTTCTATATGTCACGAACATAACCTTCTTTTTCCCATAAGATTTGGTTTTCGCTATTTGCGGTTTTGTGATTAGAAGCAATTTTTCGGAACCTATTCGAGTTTTTTATTCGTTTGATATCATTTTGTGATTTGAGGACCACTAAATGAATTCTTTTAGAAAACATTTTACAATTATTAAATTCAATTCTTTGATTTATCTACGCTTTACAAGAAATTTGAAATTGATAAATATATTGATACAGTTCTTTTTAGAACTAAATTACAAAACTTTTGTAACGTTTTGAAAAAAAAAAAATACAAAAATGTTTACTACTTTTTATGTAGGTCTAAATTTGAACATTTTCCTTTCATTACTGAAAATTTTTTGTTTCTTGAGCTAATAACTTTGTAAAATTAATATCTATCACTTTTTTACTGACATATATAAATTCTTTGAACCTTTCTCTACAAAAAAGCTATGGACCACTTTCGAATTGGTATATAATTACTATATTTGGCGAATTTTTGAAAACGTGCTTGCAAACGCCTTATAATATATGTAAACGCCCTTGAACGTATGCCCTATAGTAAAACACAAATCTCAATAATAGACGACAAAAATTGGATAGGCAACAACCTAAAATGGCTAAAACACAACTTATACCTTTAAGTGGGTCCTTAAATTGGAGGCAGAAATTGCTGAAGCCTTGATTGTTTTAAATTTTGGTAAACACAATAGGCAGTTAAATTATTTCCCTCCCTTTTGTTATTTGTTCATAAAAGTTTAAAATGACTGGCCACAATAAAGCCATAATAAAATTAAAAAGTAAAAAATTAAAATACTGCTACACTAGACCTAACTCACTATTAACAATCTCTAACTCACTAAATAAAATCTAAACTGTCAATCACTATAACAGGGCAAAACAATTAAACAACATATACAAAATTAACAAAACTGTCCAACTGTAATAATGGCATGCGTATACCCAAGGGCTAATTGAATGACACTGATGGGTGTGTTAACGGCGTTGTTTTGTTTGTTTACGTTACCGTTAGCTAATAGCCCAGATACCTTATACAATTAATTATAAGGTATCTGGGCTAATAGCTAGTTCTATCTTTCTTTAGATACCCCACCCCTTCCGGCCGGCCAATAAGCAATAAATAACCCAAACTAAGGAATATTGAATGTTGTCACGGCCGGCATTTCCATTTTGACAAATCTTTCCGGGCATCAGCCAAATTAACTGACGTTAATTTTAATCGTTAACCAATATTTTAACGATTAAGTTAAAAGTTACCCATATTTTTAACAAACATAAAAGAGTCTACCCTGTGTGCTCTAGAGTCTACTCGAGACCACTAACGTTACTAACAGACTGACTTAGGCTGGAACATTTAGCCTCAAGCTAGCTCCCCCCTCTTTAACTACAAAGCCATTATTTATCAACATAGATCCAGGGGTTTACTCGTAATTTTTCCAGTACCGGAACGTTGCTGGAACTGACGGAAAGGGGTCCGGAAATTTTCACTTCTTAAACCCCTACTTTACGTATCTTTGATGAGTTTAAGGGTGCAGATAATATGGTTACTTTTATAAGAAAAGTACGCATGTATATGTAACTATTTTTGTACTTGTATATAGTACATAGCAAATTTTAGGGACGCATACTATTTTAAGTAAAAACTTAAAAAATATCTTTTACTTAGTCAATAGCCTTTATCAGAAATTTAAATCCGCAGTAAAGACTGTAAACCTAAACACATTTTATGTATATCAAGAAATGACTTTTCTTTAAATATATTATCAAGCTTTATACAAGCTTATCGCGAGAACACAATACAGTCGCTTGTTAGTGAATTATTCTAACGACACTCGAAAGTCACAATACTAAATAACGTCAGAATGTCAAAGCAATCAGCCACTTTTTTAGTTTTTGACAGTTCGCGAGAGGTAGCAGGTACCGGGAACCTGCTAAATCGCTGTGTGGTAGATGTTCAGGTAAGTAAGCCAAATTTGGACCAATGCAGCCGTTACAGTGCGAACACATGTATTACATACCATTTTTAATGACACCCAAAAACGTGTTCTGCGGACCATGATCGGTACTCATTTACTACTCCCGTCCTTAGGTCTCACGATAAGGGTCACTGCAAAAGCTATTCTTTCTTATAGAAATTAGCTAATAATGGCATGAGCTAGTTTATATAGGCCTAATATATTATATATAATATTATTTGCTATTGTTTACTAAATGTCAAGGAAAATCATAAACATAAAAGTTACATTCTCAGGCAAGATATATGCAGTCACTGTAGTACCAACAGTATTATTATTATTATTATTATATATAGATATGATACTTGTAAGGCTTAAAACACTAGCAACAGTTACTAGCGAATTTCCATAAGAATATGAGCTGTTGCAGGGACCCTTAAGCAAATAGATGCATTACAGATACAATAAGGCTATAACGATTTTGATGAACATTTTCATATAGGGGTTTTTTGACGTCAGGAATCGAATGCGGTAGGTCTTACGTTCGCAAAAATGCTCATAAACTCGGAAAAATGCGCATAAAATTTAAATTTAACTTCTTTTATATACCACCTTTGAAGTCACTAAGTATAGGCGAATAGATACATTATGGATACAATAAAGATGTTTTACAAACAGATGTTACTCTGTTAATTAATTTAGCTCCAGATGTTTATATACTATTTAACAAACATAAATCATTAACAATGAATCAGGTGGTATAATTTTCAACTTATTTCTTTATTCAAACACCAAACGTAACTAAAACATTATTTTTGAACTGTTATTAACCGTTCTGAAAAACTTTTCACCAGTTTATGCATTCTTTGCATTTCTATAAAGGTAATATAAATGATCCAATGATTATAATTATTATTTGTTATTTCTAAAATACATAAACAATATCTAATATGGCCTATTCGTTGGATAGGTTTCATAACCTAACATGTACATATAGAGGTTTTTGGACGTCAGGATTCGAATGCGCTAGGTTTTATATCTGCAAACAAATTCTAATAAAATGTTAGATACATTTCAATATTTTTCTCTTTCAGAGCGCCTTTCGACCTTGTATTTGTGACAACGTTTGTCGGTGTACAGCCATTGTTTGTAGGTATATATTTTGTGTTGTGCTATCATTTGGGATATTTATTTTTTTATTAATTAATTGTGAAATTAAATTACTGTAGGCCTATAGTCTGTCCGCTCGGCCGTGATACCTGACTTCTCGGAACTCAACGCCCCCTCCACTAGTTTGCCACCGGCAGGCCCGGTGAGCGGGTAGGGAGTTCCGAGAAGTCAGGTATAAAGGCCGAGCGGACAGACTATAAGTATTAATCACTTAATAGGTGGTCCAAATTATATCATGTTTTGTCTCATTTTGATTACAATAATCTCATCAATATGTTATAAACTTTTTCATGCCGAAAAGTAAATAATATAAAAGTTTAAGCATCGCTCGTTTTTTAAATTTTCGGTCCCAAGACTCTAAATCATCGGTCTCTTATTTGTAGTTGTTCGCAGCGCTCGCCGAACATCATAGGCGTGCCACGGGGCTGGTAAAAGTGTGTATCTGGTGATCCCAAGTTGTTTCATTTCGATTCCGATCTGAGGGACAATGTGTACTTTAGCTGAGACTTTACTACTTGTCTCAACACACTGTATTGTGGTTATATCTTGAGGTTTTTCTATTGGCTATTGGCGAACGTAAAATTTTGAACCGAGTGTTGAATGAGTGTGATTGAGGGAGTGGATAGTCCAGTGCAACGTAAAAAATTAATAAAAAGCAGTACCGGAACGGCGTTCTGGTACCAGTAAACCCCTGCATAGATCCAGTGGTTATTGTTACATAAGGTGGTGGGTACCTGTCACATCTTTAATCAAATGTGATTCAACATCAATTTCACCATCTTCAGTGATGTACGAGCTACAATAATCAAACTATAACTAACCTAGCTAAAGGATGCATGTTGTATCCTGTATTTATACAAAATTAAAACGAGCTAGGCCTAAATCTATTCTAGTAAGGCGTTGTTCTACCTAGCCTAAAATTAACTATATGTCTCAAACAAAATAACTAAATTCATATTGCTTCAAATAATACATTTTGTTTACGTTAATATAAAATTGTTATATTCCTAATTCATTGTTTACTATTATGTAATGGTAATTGTTGATATAAAATGTTTTCTAAGCACCTAGAGTGTTTAGTTTTGTTCAGTGGCGCACTGATGGGGGTGGACGAACGGGACCTGCCCCCCCCCCCCCAGAAGGTATTTTTAGTAATGTGGATTGTATTTTAAACTAATCAATAGTTGAATACGTAATCGATATTCAATTAAAAATTACATTATTTATGATTAATTTCGTGATGTGATCACGAAAAAATAATCATTCTTTTTTAAAAGAAATATAATTCTTACAATACGCAATCATTATTTTCTTACAGTGATGTTCGAGTCTCGGCGGTCTGGTTCATGAGTTGACGGTATGCGAGCGCTGATAGCGCCGTGTCGATAATGCTGAAAACCGTGCGTTAAATTCCCAAGTTATTCGGGATGTTGAAAGCGCGACGTTGGTAATGTGTGGGTCCCGTGTTATACACAGCGTTTTTGAAGCTTTGTCAATGTTGCGTCCTTCACTTCCAAAATGGAAACCATTCAGTCATTCTGTCTAAGTGTTTTACAAATAATAGAAGCATATGAGGAATTGTGTATCAGGAGGGCTAGACGGTAGGGTACACACCCAATGCTTTTAAATCGTGTATCAAGCTTCAGCTATACTTACACAAGCTGAGCTTAGTCGAGATGCCCTGGTCAGTCGCGGAAATCCGTAACAGTGGATAAATCTAATAGACCCGCACCGTTCCGACCTCACCACGACTACTGTCACAACTACCATGAATTGCAAAATTATCATTGGTGAACAATGGAAGAGATCGAACGTTCTTTCTGGTTTTGACCTGTGGCTATATCTATACCCAACCCGCGTAGAGCGGAGCCGAATCGACCCGATCCGGTATGCTGTCAGAGCGTGGAAAAAATCGACTCCGTTCATTTTGAAGTACACATTAATCACTTTGAAATAAAAAATAACTACTTTCTATTCTTTCTAATAACTCTTTCTAGAGAGGCTGTGGCCTCTCTGGTAGCTGCGCTCCATATAACTTTGTTCGGCGTTGATAGCGCCCGCGTCAATCCGCGTTGGCAACGCTCAACGCCCGGTTAACTTAAATTCGCTAGCGTTGATAGCATTCGTATAATATGGCCCACAGTAGTTCTATTTATCCAATTAACTGACGTTAACGCGACGTTGAAAACGCGGTACTATCAGCGATTGTATAACTTGGCCCTAAAAGGCAGCGCGCTGGGGTACTGGCTAGACCGTCACTCAAGGTCAGTGCGGGGTGATCTTGCGGAAAGAATGTTTATATTGCACTATTGTCTGACTCAAGCCCATCACCATTCACTTTAAAAAATATATAATGTTTGAGACTTTGTGATAGGTTAAAGAGCTTTCATCTGTTTAGGATTTGTTGAAAATATATATATATTCTGACCTGAGCTTATTCCCCCCCCCCAAAGCCAAATCCTCGGTGCGCCACTGGTTTTGTTACATTTTTCTACAATACAGAGTTTTATATTTTAAAACAATTTTCATCTAAATAATGCTTAGCCATAGCAGATTTATAAGGCTTTTTAAATGAGTTCTTTAGCTCTTCTGTTTTATATTTCTTTGGATACATTTCACAGTTTATGTAATAAATTCCGGATTTGTCCAGTTTTTGAATTTTACCTTTAGGATTACCTAACATTTTTACCAAGAAAGTTTGTTGGTAGCTGTCAAATTTACATATTTTGCTAATGATTTTTTAGCAATTAAATAATGGTGGTCTAATCCATCTTTGTTGGGGTATTTCTTTCTTATAGGTGTCTTGATTGTAGTAGTTTATTAATCTCTGAACTATAAAATTAAAAGCTGCTCTTAGGTACCGGTGAATGGTGCGAATACTTAGTTATAAATATCTGTGTGTGTAGGCTTTCTGTATACACTAAAACCTAAACACATTCACATCTAAAAACAGAGTGGTGTAGTATTTTTAAATTCCGTAGTAAATCTTATGGTTAGGTAAAATACATTTATTTTATCACAAAATTCTTCAAGATTTTGGTTTCTATGAACACTGCATGCATGTCATCCACATAACCAACCCACACTTGTGGAAAGTACTTTATGGATATTTTAGCATTTACTTCAAATTAACTTTAAAAAAAGTTAGTGATAAAATGAAACTGGAGGTTTCCCATAGTGGTGTCTTCATTTTGAACATAAAACTTGTTATTGAAATATGAAATATAACTATATTGAGACGTGCTTAAATTTGTGAGTAGTAAAAATTTACTGTCATTTAAACTTGTATTACCGGTACTTCTGTAGTTAAGGCTACTTGAATATTTAAATAAAGAGATGCTACATGACACAAAACCATACCTTTGTATATTAACAAATACCGTAATATAATATTAAATAATTAACTAAACTCGTCATCCTTTTTTTTGTTAAATTCCACCATAGTTAAGTTTTCGTAATAGATACAAAAATATTTTTTTAAACTCCCCCTCCGTATAGATAAGTAATTGTAATGGGTCCGAAAATCAAAATCACATTTTCAAACATATATATTACTGTTTTAAGGTCACGACAGTATTTTTACATTATTTTTGAAAATATGTGAGCCAGTGCGTATGTAGACATTTTTGTCGTACGAAATCTCAGGAATTTGTTGAGTTACCAAACAAAGCGTATTAAAGTAAATTTGGTCTGAAAGAAATTTCATCAAATTCGGTTTTGCTATTTTGTTGAAACATTCGTTTTTATCTACGCACGGTAGGCGATATGATAACCACCTAGGTTTTTCGCCTTTAAAAACCAAAAAAAAAAAAATTTATCTACGCACACACATTATGATGGGTACAAAACATCTGAGATTGCAATAGATTACTTGCTTCAATATTTTAGGTCAGGCCCAGCTCAAACCAATATATGTAAATTATCAAAAGCGGTATTTTACGCTAGGGTTTCACCTAAAATTTGATAAGGAAATATTAAAAAATTAATTTCAGTTTTGTAATGTTGATACAATTATATCTTTCATAGAATATAGTTGGATATTTCTTACACAACGTACATTTTTGCATTGTTAGTCAATCTTCGAACGTAGTACTATTTATTAGAACGCCAGTTTCTGAACACGCATTATAAATGATATAGACGGAAACCTAAAACGAATTAATCGTTATGTTGAAAATTAATTACCGTATTGGTCTTATATTTAGGATATTTAAATTGTAATTGTATGATAATATAATTGTTTCAAAGCGTCTTGGCTTTCATAAAGTATTTCACAAAATTTTAAATAATGTAGGCCTACACCAAACAAAGGTGAACAATTCTTGTTTTCATATTCTGGATCTATAAGTACACCAATACATGAATTTATAAAGGTACGGAGTATTCTTTTTTGGTTAAGGCCTACATTATTTCAAACTGTAGTCAGGGATGGGCCTCGGTCCCTTCCGAAATTTTTCAAGTGACTGTCATTTTTTACCAGGCTATTAAAAATCGGCATTTTTTCATACATCATGAATTAAAGTCAGTAAATTTTAAACTAGGTCAGGGGATTGTAACAAAATTAATTAGGCCTATTACTAATTATATACAGGCTTTTCTTTAGCTGACTTTTGTCATTGTGTTTTATCGCCGATAATAAAATCAGAGAAAGCGATATTTGAATATTGTTTTTTGCCGACTGTGGCCATTGTGTTATAATTGCAGTGTATCTTCGGTATTTAATTAAATTATTCCATTTACAATATAAGTATAACCAGGTAGGATTCTAGGAAATTTAGAGTTTTAGTTTTGAAATCCTAAAATAAAACAAAAAATAAAGTGTATAATGTTGTAACCATTCTGTTACATCATATTTTTCATTTAGTGAGTACCGATTGAAATCTTGTCGGCTGCAGGGAGTGTGTTTTTAAAACTCCGTTTAGCCCCTGTGATTTCTTCTTCAGGAAGTTTTTGTTTGTGGAATAGTCTTATTGGCAGTATTAGTGCAAGGGTTAGTTCTGGAATTTGTGCATTAAGGAAGTTAAGAGAATATTCTGGGACTTCCATACTCTTGATGGTCTAATATATACTCGTATATATTTGAATTACGGAATCCTGTTCTGGGGAAGTTCCTCAATCCAAAATATGAAAAGAGTATTCACTCTCCAAAACAAGCTTTGCAGGATTGAAGAAACAACAATCATATAAAAGTAAGGGTTAATACACAGTGAAGCAGCTGAAACATCACAAATAGAACAGACCCTTTCACGGCGGAGCAGAGAACTAATCAGCGCACAACCTTCCTGTCTTGGTGTCAATCAAGGCTCTACAGTTGTTGTGTACAGTAAACTTTTTTTTAAACGCTAAGTGATAGTAGTAGTGAAGATTAAATATCATAAGCTTACAAGATACAAATAATTTGATGCGAAAACGAAGTGAGGCGATTTGGTGTACAACCCAAAAAGACCAGAGCTTGGGGAATTTCATCATTTTTTCCAGGACATGGAAAAAGATAGCTACCAGTATTTAGTAAATTTTTAAACTTAACTAAATAATAATTTATCTATATAAAACAACATAAGTTTCGAAGTTACATATATTGCAGTTGGTTTTTCTAGGTTTTATAAAAGTAACAGAAACCAATTATAATATAATAATTAGAGCGTAAACATTACAATTGATCACTATAATTTATTTTACGGCAAATTTCTTTTACAAATTACAATCTACGTTTAAACTACATACAGTTATATTTTATTAAGCTCAAAAATTACCTTTGGTGATATACGCAGTCTTTATAAGTTAATTCAATGTATCCACTTTCATTTTTCTTGACAACCTGGAGTCACAAAAGTTTGTTCTATCTTTAGAATAGTTATTGAGCAAAATATTGGACATTTTTGAAAATACTACATGCACTATATCGGACAGAGGTTTCTGGCACTTTTCACAGTTCTCTTCAAGTGTACTGGCGTAAGCTTCTAGACAGAGGTGGCACAGTAATTGTTTTTGTGAACCACAAAGAAAAAACTGCTCCTCAAATCTACTACTAATCCTACCTTAAAAACTTTTAGCATACATTGCAGTATGCCTATTGTTAAATCAGTTGGATATTTTAACTTGCCCCTTTTTATAAGATCAATGTAATCATTACTTTTACTTTGGGGCGCTGTCATATCTTTCTTGACAAAACAATTCTAAGCAGTCCGCACATTTTTGGCATTTGATTTTTATTTTCAAACAAATGTATCCTCCTATATAAACCAACGCCATACAATCATTTTTCGTGTCCCGCTATCTCAAATCTTGAATACTTTTAATTAATACAAGTTCTAATATTTACTTAAGTAAAAGATTTTTACATCGCTCTATTCCGTATTTCATGCAGAAATCAAATATATAAGTTTCACTATAAATAAATGACTGTAAAAAGGTCCAGGAACGTGTAAATGAAAGAGTACTCCACTTACACTATCCTCTTCAGTCCTGGAATCCCTTTAAAAGATTAAATTTGAGTTTATTGTTAAATATTGAACTAATACAAAGTAAGGAACATAAAAACGTGTATTTTTTTTAAATGACATTTTTCAGGAAAAAGGGGTGCACATTTGTGTACCTCAGGTTTTAACTCACAATTTTGTATAACCATATTTACCTTTACACTACATGTTATGGATTGTAAACAAATAAGTATCAAGCTTTAGGCCTACCTCCAAAGTAAAAAATGATGTATTTAACTAAATATTACTACACAATAATACAATTATGATTATTTTCTTTAAATAATGTTATAATTATTAGATAATATCAAAATATATTATCATTTTACTTAGTGTATTACTTTGAATGGTATTTCATAAAACAGTTGTTTTTCATTACACACAAATACAGTTTACACTTTGCACACATTACTCTAGATCTCGACTTACACCCTTTTAACCTACATTTAGATGCAAAGCTGTCATTTTTATATTCTGGTAAGTGACCCACTCCATCGAATCTCACCTCTGCTACCGCTTGGGGTTCCACTTTCCTACTTCGTTTTGTTTGAGGCTCATCTAATAATTCATCTTCATATGATTCATCACTAATGCTTCCCTGAAGAGGAAATTGTATTCTAGGAGAATGTCTAACTCCAGAAGCAGCACCGCCATAATGAATCAAACCTTGAGCAAGACGCATGCGGTAGGTAATCAATGGTAGATAAACCTTTTTAGCTACACCACTTAGTCTGCAACACCTACGATACTTAAGCCAACAATTGACAATTACCAGATCTATAAAGTGGTTAATATACTCTCACAGTCCATTTCCTAGTGCGTACCACACTCCTGTAATAGGCTAATAACCTATCACACAAATC
>JAGFPH010000309.1:319271-336154 GCA_018207615.1 Philaenus spumarius
CTTTTTAGACACCTGGTATATCTACTTTTATGTATGGCAAAATAAAAGAGTTACTAAAAGCCCATGATTTTGTTAAACAAGAAATAAATACCCACTAACAACATTTCAGATTGTAGTGAAAAATAATTCAGAGCTGTCTTAACCACACATTAAAAAAAATTTCAATCATGTATTTTAAAGTTATATTGTAGCGATTGTTATAATTTTTAATTCTTGATGTAATACTGATATGACTAAAGTCTTAAACTATAAGTGTAATTTTATAAATAGTTATAGTCATGATTCTTGTATGTTTTGTCCAAAAGCAATGGAAATAAATGAAATATTTAATTCAAATGTGCTAGTTCATGTTTGAATATCCTATACCTTCGAATTTTGTTGTGTCTGATCTAGACTGAATTAAATTATTAGAACTCCAAGGATCAGGTTCCAATTTTATTTTAAGGTTGAATACGAATGATTTTCCTGCCTTCAGACACCAACCTTTTATATCAGTTCCTCGGTACTGGGAGCTACAGTAACCCTGTACTGATTATATGTTTTCTCACGTTCCTTTTTAAAAAAATGGAAAATCTACTATATGCACATCTCTTTCACTACATAACCCTAAACAAAGAAAATAATCTGTGTACAAATTATATAATTATAACAAAACTATTTATTTACCCTCAGTTGTACATAAGTCCCTTTTACTAACTTTTATACTAAAATTTCACAAATTTATAAAAAACATTATTAGATACACCACTATAAAAATATCTTAACTTTATAACAAATTCACTTAACTCTCAGTCGTACATTAGGTTCTTTTAATAACAGTGGATTTTAAACTAACATTTCAAATTTGTAAAGAAAACAATATAACACTACTTTCAATAGCATTTAAACATTATGATTTGTTTTATATAACAAATTCACTTAAGCTTCAGTTGTAAATCAAGACCCTTTTGTAAACTAAAATTTCAAATTTGTAAAGAAAACACTATTAACACCACTTTCAATAGAATTTCGAAATTATGATTTGTTTTATATAACAAATTCACTTAAGCTTCAGTTGTACATCGAGACCCTTTTGTAAACTAAAATTTCAAATTTGTAAAGAAAACAATATAACACCACTTTCAATAGCATTTAAACATTATGATTTGTTTTACATAACAAATTCACTTAAGCTTCAGTTGTACATCGAGACCCTTTTGTAAACTAAACTAAAATTTCAAATTTGTAAAGCAAACACTATAGACACCATTTTCAATAGCATTTAAAAGTTTTTTTTTTATATATATAACAAATTTACTTAAGCTTCAGATGTACGTTATGTCGTTTCTACTATTAGCAAATTTTTTACTAATATTTAAAATTTTACAAAACTATTAATTAAAAAAACTTTGAAAAGGATTTAAAAATAACTTATCAGTTGTTTTATATAACAAATTAACTTAACAATTAACAAATACATGATGTTTGGTTTTAGTAGTACTTTCTAATGATGTTTCTGACTTCATTGATAATACATCTTGAACTGATGCCAAACATATCAATCAAGACCTTGGAAGGACCAGAACGTGGAAGAGAAGTTACTGCAAGTTTCTTTACAATAATGCCTCTCTCTTCTGCTACAGCGGACATTACAGCTTCTCCCAAACCACCTAAATAACAATGTCAAACATGAGATATGAAGGCCAACATGGTCAAGTTATCACTAAAAAAAATAATAATAACTAACAAGCAAATAATTCTCTATGATCAATCGAGTACACAACTACAACAAATATTTTCTACTCGTACAACAACAAACAATAATTAATTATATTTTATACAATTTTGTTTGTTTTACTATCCATGAACATTTACAGGGTTTAGGTTCTAAAAAAACCCTCTGTGAATGCCAAATCCGAGAATGGTGAGCCGAGTATAACTGTAAACCAAGATTTTTAATCATGAGGTATGTCACCACTTCACAAATAAAACAATCACACTAAACCACTGCAAAAACGCAACCAGCTACACAGTCTCATGAGATGACAAAGGCTAGTAACCATGAGGTATGTCACCACTTCACAAATAAAACAATCACACTAAACCACTGCAAAAACACAACCAGCTACACAGTCTCATGAGATGACAAAGGCTAGTAACCATGAGGTATGTCACCACTTCACAAATAAAACAATCACACTAAACCACTGCAAAAACACAACCGGCTACACAGTCTCATGAGATGACAAAGGCTAGTAATTATGAGGTATGTCACCACTTCACAAATAAAACAATTACACTAAAAAATGCCACTAAATCACAAGAAAACAAATAAATTTAGTGAGTATAAAATAATAATTATTATTTTAGTAATTTTTAATTATAACTCAAATTAACCCCCCCCCCCCCTCCCAACCATTGGAAATCTCAACATTGATAACGATTTATGTTATTTATAACGCCTACAAACAATATTAATAAATGTTTGCTTTAAAAACCAACAGGTCCATTTTCTTAAATAAACATGACAAATCCATCTAAAAACGGCAAAAATACATGGAGTTGGGCAGTGATGACGCGCCAGGATTTGGGGGGGGGGGGGGGTTAAAGGGTATAATATCCTTTCTGATTGTCAATATGAATTCAGGCAAGGTAGGTCAACAACAGTTTTTTTAAACACTTTTTAATAAACTTGAATGCATTTTCATAAAGGGAATACCTTTGCGATGGATTCAATGACATATGATGAAAAAACCCCTGCAAGTGGTGATTGCTGGTGAGCTGTCTAACAAAGTAGAGCTGATTGTAATACCAGCTCAGTAATCGGTATCATCACTTGATTAATTAGTTGTAAGATTAAAACCCATTAAAATTTGTTTATTACCTTATATGGTCCGTCACAATCCTTGTTTGTTTGTTTTTATATTACTGGTTTTGACATTGCTATGATGTCATCATCAGATATTCAAACACAGTCATAATAAATAAATAAACGTAACACACACTATAAAAACCAGTGTGCACTTGACTTCCACAGTGAACTATGCATGGTGATCACCTTTTCTGTGTCAATGTTAAAAACTTGTATAGTGTTTTTGTTTAAGTGTTTTATAGTGTGTGTTACGTGTATTTATTTACTATGACTGTGTTTGAATATCTGACGATGACATCATAGCAATGTCGAAACTGGTAATATAAAAACAAACAAACAAGGATTGTGACGGACCATATAATAGGCCAGTCGGTAGAGGTCAATTTAGACCAAAAGTTCCAGTAATTTGCAATACGGCTGATTTTTTTTTATATGTACATTAAAGTATGTAGATTAACATAAAAAAAGTTTACCATTCTATCGATTTCCCAAAGTCAAAAAAAAAATCGATTATCATTTTTTTTCCGATTATTCTTAATATTTCGAGCTGGGATGAAGATAGAGGAAAATAAAAAATACCACCGTGTAGGGGAGGTATTTTTCAACAAAAAAGGTCATATGTATTTATTTCGTCCGAGCAATGGTTTGTCTGGAAAAAATTCGATAATGCAGGTATGTATTTTGCAGCAGGGGAAATCACTAAAAGGGGACATCTTATTCACATATGAAGCGTTGGCTCATTCTAAATTGGCCGAATTTTAATATATCGAATTGAAACTTGACATAGGAGTTAATATATATATTTTAAACATTTATCCTGAGTTTCAGCTTGTTATCTTGAAAATTACCCGATCTAGAGCCACTTGACTTATTAATTTAATTATTATTTTAAATTAAATTAATTATTTTCCGGTGGATGACTGCATGATAGACGCATGCCATCGATTGGGTAATAAAGCTGTTAATGGAAGGGAGCCCGGAATCATTGTGAAGTTTGTTAGAAACATTGATAAGGAGGAGTTTCTACGGAAGAGGAAAGTGAAGAGAGATCTGTCAACTCGCCATATCCAAATGCCATCTGATATACCTATTTATGTGAACGAGAGTTTGTGTCCGTCCAGAAGAAGACTTTTTGCACTCGCGCGGCAAAAAAAAGTTGATTTGGGATATAAATATGTCTGGCTTAAACAAGGAAAAATACTGATGCGGAAAGAAGATGGAGCTCAAGTGATAGTGTTAATGTGTGAAGAAGACTTAGGAAAGTTAAAGTAGAAACGTATCAATGAGATTTCTGGTATGTAGTTTATTTTATAACTGTATATAATGAATGAATTTCACTGTTCAAATTTACTAAGCAGTGAAAACATAGACTTATTTTATTATACATCAAAATATTGTGAATGTACTGTTTAAAATAAGTTATAGTTTTGGGCTTGTTTTTTTGTTTTTTTCATTGGTATAGTTTAATGGTATGTTTCTCTAAAAAAAAAAAAATCTTTTATAAATGACCTTGTTTTTAAATAGTGATCTAGTAATTGTTCAACAGAACATTAGAAGTATACGAGCTAATTTCGATGTTTTTGTAACCCAGCTGTCAGTACTAAGTTCAATGCCCCATATTATAGCGTTGACAGAAGTGTGGATTGACCAATGTGAAACTTACCTATACACTATTGAAGGATATGATATTATAGAGAATTGTAATGAATCCTATCGTTCTGGGGGAATAATTGTTTACATAGATAAAACTTTAAAATATGAAGTAAAAAATTCTTTTCAGACTTCATCTGACGCTTTAGAGTTCGAATTCAAATTTACGAGTGTATCTTTTCTTATGTTAGTTATTTACAGAATTCATGATACTAATAAGAATGATTTCGTGAATGAAATTCAAAATTATTTGCAGGCTAAAATTAATAAAGAAAATATAATTATAGTTGGTGATATGAATATTAATTTATTAGAGGAGTCAAAATTAATAGACGAGTACAAAACTGTTTTCAGCATTTTTGGTTTTGAGTCGCTAATAAATGAACCCACGCGCATTTCAAAATTTAGTGAAACTTGCATAGATCATATTTTCATAAGAATTAACCAAAGGAAGGATTTTAAAATATTATCATCGGTATTGCATAAAGCTATAACAGATCATAGCATGACGGGTCTCGGGTTATCTTATCATGATTACAAAACTAAGCAAATAGATCGTGAGGACAGTCCAGTCTTTATCAACTATGATAAAGTAAACACTCAGTTGAGTCAGGTTGACTGGACTTCTGTTTACCTGCAATCTGACTCGTCTATCGCGTTCAATAATTTTTACGATATCTTAAATAAATGTATCTCTCTTTCTAGGGAAGTAAAAATTGTGCAAAATAAATTTAAACATTTAAAGCCATGGATTAATGACTATCTTTGCTATAAAATAAAAAAGAAAAATATGCTTTTTAAGAAAGTTTTAAAACAGCCTAACAATTTTAAATTACACATATATTTTAAAAATTTCAAAACAAAACTACAGACTGACCTAAGGGAAACGAAAAATGCATATTACTGTAATAGGTTTACAAATTGTAATGGAAACTCTAAAAATGAATGGAAATGAATTAATGAGCTTGCTGGTCAAGAATGCAAAACTAACACAATTGCCAGTTTACAAGTAAATGATACAGTTGTTATTGATAAAAAATGTATAGCAAATGAATTAAATTGTCATTTTTTAAATATTGTCAAAACCCTAGGCAAACACACGGGTGAAGTAGACAAAACTGGTTGTAAATATAAGCATTTTTTTGGACAAAGGTTAAGTAAAGGTTCTATGTATTTACATCCAGTAACTTTACAGGATGTTGAAAAAGTAGTTGTGTCTTTAAAATTAAGCAAGGCTCCTGGAATAGACGGAATCAATTCAAATACAACAAAAATAATTTTTCCTCGTATAGGTGAAATTTTAACTCATATTATTAATTTAAGTTTTGAATCTGGAAAGTTTCCTGATAAGTTTAAAATGTCTTTAGTT
Organism: Philaenus spumarius; assembly: GCA_018207615.1. Taxonomy (NCBI): domain Eukaryota; kingdom Metazoa; phylum Arthropoda; class Insecta; order Hemiptera; family Aphrophoridae; genus Philaenus; species Philaenus spumarius. Next base: position 325,142 of record JAGFPH010000309.1, read on the forward strand.
ATTCCCATACACAAAAAAGGTAGTAGGCTTGAAATGTCAAATTACAGGCCAATATCTCTGGTTTCTGTCTTTGCTAAAATTATTGAAAAACTAAAAAAGAATCAAATTGTACAATATTTAAATAAAACGGATTTTTTCAGCACTAATCAATATGGTTTCATGGCTGGAAAAAGAACTGAGGATGCTCTTCTTGATTTCAGCAATTTAGTTATGAATGGATTGAATAATGGGGATAAAACGTGTGGTCTTTTTCTTGACATTACTAAGGCATTCGACACTGTTGATCATAAAATCTTGCTTGATGCCTTATGGGACTGTGGTGTCAGGGGTGTAGTTCACCAATGGTTTATAAGCTACTTGAAAGACAGGAAGCAGTGTGTTAAAGTTGGTGGACATGTGAGCGAGTGGGGTGTTGTTGATTGTGGAGTTCCTCAAGGAACAGTATTAGGCCCAATTTTATTCTTAATTTATGTAAATACCCTTTGCAACGGCAAGTTTAATGGTAGGTTGATTTCTTTTGCTGACGATACGGCTTTAATTTATACAAAAAGCAATTGGAATGAATGTAAATTAGCCGTGGAAGAAGATTTAATCGGCTTGCGGTTGTGGTTTGCAAGTCATAAAATGACACTTAGCACTAGCAAAACTAGTTTTATGAAGTATTCATTGAAGGATACGGGAGAATCTTTTGCCACAGTCACATATAAATGTTTAAAATGTATAAATACAAACTCACAGTGCGCTTTGAACTGTTCTTTAATAGAAAATTCCGAAAATATAAAATATTTGGGGGTTATGATAGATGAACGCATGTCATGGAAAACCCATATAAATACATTAAAAAGTAAGTTGAATCGAATTATTAGAGTTTTTTATTTCTTAAAGGGTGTCTGCCCCAAGTACATGTTACGGAAACTTTATTTTTCACTAGTCCAAAGCAGATTGGAATATGGAATTATTTGCTGGGGAACTGCTTACAACACAAACCTGTATCCTATTAAAATAATTCAAAAGGGCATTATCCGTGTCATACAAAATAAAAACAGAATTGAACCTTCAAGACCTCTTTTTCATAGTTTATCTTTACTACCACTGAAACATTTATTTGTATACAAGGTTCTTAGTGTCTTCTACAGGAGAAGTGGACAATTTCCCACTGTATATAATAGGTATAAATTATCACTCCGTTCTAGGTATAACTTGCCTATTCCAAAGCCTAGGCTGACAAGTTTTATAAATTCTTTTTCTTATATAGCTCCGAAATTGTACAACAAATTACCGGTATATATCAAACATTGTACTAGGCAACCAAAATTCCTGAGACGCTTGAAATCTTGGCTGCTCAGTCTCGACAATGTGGACACTCTCCTAAATAAGTAGTATAATCCAGTTCACTTTTTGTTTTCAATTTTTCTTTTACTGCATTTATTTAAAGTTGTATGCTTTGTTTGATTCATGCGCTACAGGAAGAGCCGCGAAAGTAAAAAGCTTTATTATTTATTCATTAACCAGTTTTAAAATCTGATTGAGCTCAGTTATCTCTATGCTCCATAAAAGATGCTTATATATATAAAAAGAACATTTTTGCTGTGAAACTTCTTAAAATCACTAAATTCATTGTTTCTTTAGAACTCTGATAAAATAAAGTTTCCTATAGAGGGTACCTAATTCTTCCCTTTGTATTTTTAATGTATTAATTTATGTAAATTTCTTATGTTTATGTTTTATTTATGAATGTATTATATTTTACTAGGTTTGTAAAAAGGAAGAATAAATTAATTTCTAATTTCTAATTTCTAATGGGTTTCTCGATTTTAGGAGTACCGGACCCACCAATTCATTTTAAACAGCTCCAGTTTAGAAAATTTTCAAAATATCAACCTGAAAGTTTTTTTTACAAGTTAAATATATAGATTCAAATAAGATCAAGGAGTATAAACCTTTTTTATTATTTACTTTTCAAAGCACAAGTAACTTAAAAAAGTATAATTTTAGACCTTTTTAGATTTTTCATCAAAACGCTTGAGTTAATCGGCTGCAGATTAGTCAATTTTTTAAATATAGTTTTTAAAATAAGTATAGCAAAAAACAATTGTGTTTTTAACTTCTGTACCAATTTTTAAATCGATATGTTCAAAAATGTCGAAAATGGAGTCGATGAATCCAAAGGTGTTATAGTTAAAACGAGATAGGTAAAACAGAAGACCATTTTCAAGCGCCTCGTTTTTAAAAATAACATGAAAAAAATCGTTCATACTTACTAAGAATATTTATACTGGTGTACTCAACTTTTAAAACAAATTTGATGTTGATATTCCAAAAATTGACGAAACTGGAATAGATTGAAATTAGTTTGTGAGTCCGGTACTAGTAAAATCGATAATCGAAATCGACTCCTAGAACAGGTCATTTTCAAGATAACAAGCTGAGACTCAGCATAAATGTTTAAAATATATATTTTAACTCCTATGTCAAGTTTCAATTCGATATATTAAAATTCGGCCAATTTAGAGTGAGCCAACGCTTCATATATGAATAAGATGTCCTTTAGTGATTTCCCCTGCTGCAAAATACATACCTGCATTATCGAATTTTTTCCAGACAAACCATTGCTCGGACGAAATAAATACATATGACCTTTTTTGTTGAAAAATACCTCCCCTACACGGTGGTATTTTTTATTTTCCTCTATCTTCATCCCAGCTCGAAATATTAAGGATAATCGAAAAGAAAAAATATGATAATCGATTTTTTTTTCGACTTTGGGAAATCGATAGAATGGTAAACTTTTTTTATGTTAATCTACATACTTTAATGTACTTATAAAAAATTCAGCCTTATTGCAAATTACTGGTAGTTGTAACCTATACGGACTGGGCTATAAGGTAATAAACAAATTTTAATATTATTATACAATCCTGGAGGCTAGAAGTCCAAAAATGTTTAAATTAAAATCCAGCAAGTAGTGAAAGGAATAAGAGTTAATAATAAGCATGTTATTTAATAAAATCAGAGGGTTATTCAAAATCTAGTACTAAACAAATATTTACACAATTTGGCATAAGCTTAAAAGGAAGGAATAAACTTGCAGTTTCTAGATACATCAGGTAATAAATAGTCTTCTAAATTGAAAGCACAACTACTGATAACAATCCAGTGATAATATCAATGGCCTGGGTATACCGTTTTGAGTATTTAATCTAAATTTAGAATTAAGGTAAGTCTTTAGCACCAATGAAAGGTATTGTAACGTACTTCATTAAAAATCTGTGTTAATAAGATGTTTTCAACTTTGACTGGCCGCCATTTTCGAAAGGGTTGAGATAAAAACCTCTAATTTGCGCCATTCTTCTTCATTTATCAAGCCCTTTAAAATGAGGTATTACTTGATGGGGAGGGTTTGTATTTAAGATTTTTATATTACACTCTCAACTCTATTTTGGGGTAAGGAGTGAAATGGTCGGTTACACCAATATTCATCTCCCTTTTTCATAAAGATACCCCGAAGCTCACTTATTTATTTCTACTTGTTCCAAAGCTAAGGGGGAGGGGGGCCTTTATGGACACCTGGTATATGTGAATTTTATGAATTGTGTTGCAATAATATTGACTAACTGTCTTTTTTAACTTTGTTTTTTTTATCGAGTATGCACTTTTATCTTTTAATTGTTCATGAATTGTTCTCTCACTAATTCTTGTTTGATATTATATATGTATTAGGGATGGATCGATTCTCAAATTTATCGATTCCGATTTCAAGAAATCGATTCCAATAACCTTAATTGTAAAGGGAAGTAAACATTGTTATTTAATTTTAACTGCATGGTTTTTTGACTTTAATGTTATTTGTTAATATTGTTAATGAACTAAGAGGAACTTAAATAAAACTGCCGATTTAGATTCTTAAAAAAATGTATACAGTTAATGTGTAGGGATCAGTTAATTTACTGTTCTCCAGCTGATTTTATAAATAAGAAAAAACATATCAGTTTTAAGTAAACAGCTGATTTTACCGTTCTCCAGCTTATTTTACAAATAAGAATAAACATCAGTTTTATGTAAACAGCTGATTGATTTTGTCAATGGAAATATAACAGAAAAATAAAACAAGTTTAATTGATTTTTTTTTTAATAAAAAGATATTTTGATTAAAATTATGTTGCTTTTTCGGTGTAGTATAATGATAAATATCGTACATAACTCGTCCGGAAAAATTTTCTGTGCTTGCACATGAAAATACCGCACTCGTCTGCACTTCACCTGGGAACTATCATGCTCGCTCGGAAAACCCTTATTTCCCGGTCTTGTAACGTAATGTACTATTAAAGATAGGGGTTTAACTTTTTAAGGCTAACTTAAGAACAGATAACCCATATAAAATAAATATCAGTAGGGAAAACATAAAACATTCTTAATTTGATATATGTAGACATTTTCCCCAGTAAAATATTTAGGCAATTGTTTCCTTTGTTAAGTAAACGCTTCTTGTTATATTTTTGTTCATGCGTAGACGGTTATTTGTACACAAGAAGTCAAGTCAGGTAGGCTCAAGGTCAACCACTATGGATTCGTTTGTTATCGTGTCTATTTATAGAATTAGGGTGTCTACTGTGACGAAAACTAACACATTTTATAGATCGGTAACAAAAGTTTAAAGTAATAATTCTATTTGTTTTAGGTTGGGTAAAACTTTTTGGACATTTTTGGGACTTACGTTACGCGTGATTAATGATTTTTGTAGGAGTCCCGACGGAATGTCTTTGTTTTACTTGTTAGTCATTCCCAAAAATAGCTACATTTAATTTCCACTTTTTCCGAATTTTACAACTGTCATCTAAATTACATTTCGAGGACCTTAGCCGTTGTAATTTAAATTAAGGTTTACGCTGCTAAAATTAGCGCTAATAATATTCGGCGTCGTATTTTTTGACGACATTCGTCATTTTATTTTAAATAATATTTCATAATAGTTCATGTTCATAAAATTTGCACAAATTGTATTCGGGCATCGATTTTTTGCGGGCAATCACGTTGGTACTTAAATTATGTTTTAACGCTATTGTATTAACGCATTGTTTTTATTAAATTAAACTAGGTTAATTGTATTTGGGTAACAAATTCTTATACGGCTACGGACATTCCATTGTTCTCGGGAGTAGGTTTATTCGCTGACATACGCTGTTGTATAATTGTGATCGAATGCTGGCGTTTTATAAAATTAGCGCTAATAATATTCGGACATCGCATTCGATTGCGGACATTCGGCACTTTATTTTAATATTTTACCAATGGCATAAATTTGGCACAAATAGTATTCAGGCATCGATTTTTTTTACGGACATTCACCGTGGTACTTGAATTATGTTTTTTAACTGATATTTCATACATTTTGCCTAATTGTATTCGGGTTTCGTCATATTTCGTGAAAACTCACTGTGATATATTAAATTACGTTTTAACGCCAATATTTCATGTAATTACTGCTAATTGTTTTCGGGCGTTAATTTCTTCATGAACATTTCGTTTTTTGTTGATAGGTATCGGTATCGACCCATCCCTAGTTTGCAAACACACAAACTAATCGCTACTAACGGCTAGAAGTAACGGTACGGCTACTTCGGCTACTCTATTACTTTGGTGCAGTGTAGATTCTCCGAATACTTCGTATTGGAAGGAAATGGGATGTAACGACTAATATAACGAAGAAATATAAGCCGGGGCCTCGGCAATCGCCGTACCAAACGTATTTGCAGATTGGTGGTGGCCGGGCTCGGAATCGATATCGACTTTCACGATGCTGATTCCAGTGCTGAGAATCGGTGGAATCGACTTTTTTAATCGAGAATCACCCCATCCCTAATATGTATACAGTTGAAATGGGTTTTAACGGCTTCGGCTAACGCGTCATCTCGGACATAGCGTCATTTTATTTTAGGTCCAGTCAAATCATTATCTTTTACGTATTTTAAACCTCTGTTTTAGTGTCAATAAATATTTGAACCACTCTGTTCTAACGTCATAAATCTACAAAATATGAACGTCAAACTTTGAATTCAGTTTTCTCAGAACTCGAAAAATGTTAGAATTACCCCTTTCCTTTGATGTCGGGCCGCCTATTTTCTCCCTCTTCACAATCAAACCTCGAAATAAACAAACTACGTATTTTTTTTTCACACGTAAAATGTAATATCCGGTGGGTCCCGTCTAAGTTGGTAGTGGGGTGGGTTCCACTATAGCAACACTGCTAACTCTCCAACCCTCCTAAGGAACAATTCACACGCTATGCGGTGTCAATCAGACAGTTGCCCCCCCCCCTCCACAGTTCTAGTGTTGCTTGGAGCTTTGCGTTGTATACTGTAATTTTAGTGTTTTTTAAATTACAGTAATGCTACAGTTTGTTAATACTTTACACAGAACATGTATTTAAATGTTTAATCTAATTTTTTACTCATTAAAACTTTACTCACTTAAAAATGTTACCTAATTTATAATTGTAGGTGACCTCAGCAAATTAGCTCGAATTATCGGGACCCTACTGTACATTAAAAGAAATGTATAGTGTTTTTCTTTTTAATAAACATCATGAATAATGTTGCCATTAATAGTAGTACTGTATAGTTGTTTGTCCTTTCACTCAAGGTAATTCACTCAGACGTAGCGTCAATATTCGTTCGGTCCCTTTGTTGACGATATAACCAAATTCAACTATAGGCCTATATTACATCATTAATATTTTATGTCTGCTTTTTATTTTTAAGACTTATGTCTGCTGATATTAAGTTATTATTTTTATTAGATTTACTTTTTTATTTACTCTAACTTTAGTTTTATTTATTTATTAAACCTTTGCGTTTCATACAATATTATGTCTAAACTTCATTTTGGCTAAACTTTACTATGCGTCTCCCTCCATATCTTACTATTTCTCTCGTTCCCAGTGCTCCCACATACCACATACCAGCTGAGTAATTGATATCATCACTTGATTAATTAGTCAGTAAGATTAAAACAAATTAAATTATACCATATACACCTGCTTCGGTTCAGTAAAACTGATCTATAGCCGAAATGAACTGAACTACAGTACATACCTTGTGGGTAATGATCTTCAACTGTAATGATATTGCCTCCACATTCCTTGGCATTTTCAATCACCGTCACAGCATCTAAAGGTTTAATAGTGAACGGGTCCAACACACGGATATTAATATCTTCAGCAGCCAATACCCTATAAGCTTCGAGAGCCTCGTGTAAAGTTATACCAGCACCAATGACAAGGACCTTATCCGTATCAGATTTCTTTACGACCTTAGCGAGTCCGGCCTAAAATAAAACATTCAATAATCAAAACAATATTATGGACACCCTTTCAAGAACTGACAATAATATGCTAGTTTCAAATTTATAGTTGGCATACTGAAGTATTTTAAACTCCCCTTATATCCATCACATGGGCAGGTTCACCTGATTTTCCAGACTGCAGTCGCCTTGCATTTACTATATTTACAAAAAATATTTTAACTTTGGAAGAAGATAAAGTATGTGAACTAGGGGTGTGTAAGATCTCGAAACTCTCGAGCAGTAATGAGAAATAACTCAATAACTTGATCTCGTTGTCAAGAATAAAAATTCATTTCTTGGTTGTACTTTTCTCGATCCAGCCATAAATTTCTTGATGCGTTTTTAAAATCTCGAGTTTTATTTTTAGCCTTTTTATAAAAACTTAAAATGAATGAATGAAAGAAGATGAACAAGTTTTCCAAACAACTCAACAGGGAAGAAGTGATTAGGATATCAAAATATCTTATTTAAATTACCTTGAAACTGAAGAGAAATAATTTAGCATAGTAGAGATTAAGTTTTATATAACTTTGGGTTTATAGTAAAATAAATAGTGCCAATTAATTACTTAAATAAAAATAAATATAAGTATATAAAAATTAATATGTTGCATATGTAGTCTAAAGAATAATCAATCAATGCTCAACTGTTAAAGTACGTATCTATGAAATACATAAATTTAGTAGCAATAGCAAATCGAAAGAGGTTAACTTATTAATAATTAACTTATCCCTATATACATTATATTTCTTTCAATGATGTAAAAAGGTATTTAATTTTTCTCACTCTCAACTAGAGTAAAATTTTGGTCCATTCTTGTTCCTGAAACAGTATTCTCGGTTTTTTCCCGATCTAGATAAATTGTATTTAATAAAGTCTCGATAAGGCTTGTTTCTAAACCTCAGCTCTCGTCTTTTTATCTATCTCGATAATTTGTATTAAAGAACATACCGTTCTCGTCTCGAATTCAAAAACTCAATCTTGCATACTCCTAATTTGAACTTAATTTGAACATACACATTTTTTATGTAAATTTTACAATCGCATCAAAATACAGATATTATTAGTGTATATATTTTCAAAACGTTAAACTTTTAAAGTATGTAAAATTGAATACCTTGAAACCGTTAACTTTACAGAAAATGTAAACAAATAGACATTTTTTAACAAAAAAATCGTTTTATTTCTCTAAAACTAAAAAAACAAACAAAGTTATTCTTTTAAACTTACCCGCTTAGCCTGTAACGTATGTAATTCCTCGAATAAATAAAATAAATAACAATTAATAATTTTTTTAAAATGAGATGTAAAATTAAAGTGAACTTGAAACAAGAAAATAAAATATTAATTTTATTACAGAATAACAAGGACAACTTACAATCATATAAGATCGAAGTTTCTAGAATGAAAGGTGCATTTACGCAGTACAACCTTCTGGATGTAAGTTGGTTAGATTTATTTCAAATCATCGTATAAACGTTTTAAAAACAATAATTAAGGTATTCAAGCACAAGAATAGTGATTGAGCTCAAGGACATAAACACGGATGCTATACTTGGTTGTTACACAGTAATTATTAATTATTAAAACAATCCAGTAAAGTTGTATTCACAAATCAAAATTTATCTGTTGTAAATGACAAAAATTAATATCATTCACCACAGTCGAAGTGTTACGTATAATAATACATAAGAAATTTATAAAATTAAAACCTCTAATCCAATTAATTCTCTAGTGCTAGTGATGCTAATGATTGTACCAACAGAGAGTGAATTCTACAATCAAATTTCATTAGCACTGCTCTTCTATCAATTTGACATTACTATATTATTATAATGAACAAAACTGTATTATATCTTAGTGCTTTCCTCATGCTGAAAGTACTAATATGTATGGACGACAAAGACAAATTTTACACTAACAATTAATTCTAAGCCTCTTTCTTTTCTAACTGTACTCTCAAAATATTTTTATCTTTTACAATCTAGAAATAAAAAGTGCATAAATATTTTTACATAATGCCAAAAAACCACACATTTCTCCACCGACTGTAAACAAATGAATCACAACTATCTGACAAATATAAATGAAATAACAAGAGAAAGAAAGCTTGAATTATTTAAAGAGCAATTAAAATTTAAAGAGTAATTTTAAATCACTTTAGCATACATTGATCCACTTCAATTTTATCTGGTTCTTTTGTGGTCCTTTCCATTTACATTCAAAGCACTGCTTAATATTTTCTCCTTATTTTTCAAAAAAGTATAAACTGTGGTAGGTGCCATCCCTTACGCCTGAGCCAAGCTACATTTCTTCCTAAGACCCTTTCTTCCTCCATCTCACGAATAACAGCGGCATTTTCACAAAATGTTAATGTCTTGTACTGAACGCGTGGTTTACTTAAAAACACTGTCATCACTCACACAAACAATCACTTTCAAAACACAAATGACTGACAAACAGAGGCACACTAATGTAACGTCAGACAGAGAAGACTGAGGACAGCATCAATCGATAGACTACCTAGAGAATTCTCGGAATTCGACAGCACGGCAATTTCAAATTATCCGTATTTCGTTGTCGTTCTAGTTAGCCTATCAAAATGGCTGAACATTAACTATTGCAAACCTGCATTTTGTATGTTTTCTTTCTCTCATAATTTCTATAGTATTTATCAGCGACAGTTCTGATTTTGTAAGTGTGTAGTATCAAAATAAGTAAAAAATATTTCTGTTTCCACCAATATCTGCAAAAGTGCCCAAGAGATATTTAAAGTAAAAATTACCTTAAATTCTTCAGTACCGGAATAGATAACTGCAGTCTCTGGTCTTGATGTACGAATAAAACAAACACCTTTGGTAGTTGCTGCTATCTCCACAGCTCGCTCTGTTGAGGTTGCATCACTAGGGTAAAATACTGTTGAGCCTATAAATAAAATAAAAACAGGTTTTAAACCATTTTAAGACATCCTAATTTTTCTCAATCTATACCTTAATATTAAAAATTATGTGTGTTTATTACGATTTAACTCAAAAACAAATTATCTGATAATGATGTGTAAAATAATTATCCAGATAAAGTGGGCAATGTTTTTTCATGGTTTTTAAAATTAGGTCAGCAATGTATGGAAAAATGAGAAGGCTTCAAGAAACCCACAGTTTTAGTAGCTTTTTTGCAGCACACTGTCAAACCTTAAGAAATTAAAACGGTAAGCATAAGAAATATTGTCAATGTAAATATGTGAAAATGAAAAGGTTTCATGAAACCCACCGTTTTAGCAGCTTTTCTACAGCACACTGTCAAACCTTCAGAAATTCAAACAGTAAGCAGAAGAAATATTGTCAATGTAAAGATGTGAAAATGAAAAGGTTTCATGAAACCCACAGTTTTAGTAGCTTTTCTGCAGCACGCTGTCAAACCTTAAGAAATTAAAACAGTAAGCAGAAGAAATATTGTCAATGTAAAGATATGAAAATGAAAAGATTTCATGAAACCCACAGTTTTAGTAGCTTTTCTGCAGCACGCTGGTCAAACCATTAAAGAAATTATAACAATAAGCAGAAGAAATGTTGTCAATGTAAAGGTGTGAAAAGGTTTCATGAAACACATAGTTTTAGTAGCCATTAAGGAAATGAGGTGGCAGATACTCTCAGAAAGAAATAAACATCCTGA
>JAGFPH010000309.1:347299-360090 GCA_018207615.1 Philaenus spumarius
TGTAGCTTTGTCACTGAGGATGGCGACTTTGTCGTTGAAACGCGTTTGATTTGTTGAGCGTGTTTCTTGTGAGATTTTGTGTTATTGTTTGTTTCATCTATATTGTTCTCACAAGTCCAGCTCATTATTTACTTAGAGAAGTGATAAAGTAGAGTAATTTCTTTATATTTTCTCGCGCGGCATTAGCTTTTTAGAAAACTACAATTTTAAAATGATGTAAATATACGTTTTAGAAGAAATTCGTAAATACAAAAATTAAAGTTTAAAACATATTCAAGTTGAGCCTTCTGACAGTACCAGGGTTAAACCATCAAGTGAAACTTTACAGATGGGACTAAATCTCTAGTTCTGAATTATTATAAGAACAAATTAAATATCGAACACTTACATCCTTGATTTTTTCAGAATAGGTAGAGTTCTTAGTATCACCATCCAGCGCAATAACTCGTGAATTCGTAGCTGCAATCTTTTTGATTGCTGTGCCGTAGGCTAAACGTGTCGCGATCAATTCACCAAGTTTATAGTTCGGCGGCGAAGACAGCTTGACGGTAGTGATATTTACTCTGGGAACATCATCTATAACTCCCTTGGGTATCAGGTGCCTTCTGCTCTTATTCTTTATCAGTTTTTCCAAATGCTAAAACAAAAATGAATTATGTTGTCAGTTAATTAAAAAGTAGCCAACGAATAAAGTCTGTAAGATTGAAATAAAATATAAAATAATGCACAGACAGTGTTGACACTCTAACAGTAGAAATTAATATTTTTGAAAATTATAACCGGCCACTTTAATCCTTTCAATATTGTTTGCCACTGCATGCTCACTTGTCGGTGATTCATTGTTATAAGGACTCAAAACATAGTCACCACATAATAATATTAACATCTATATAATCACAAACCCTCTGGAACCACAATACATACAGTGTTACGTAATATTCTATTTCAGCTGGTATTTAGCTGGTGAACTATAAAAGTAAATGAAATCTGTGTACAGTATACCGTTTACCAGATTTAAGTTAGTTTAGGCATACACAAGACTTGTAAATAGGTAGGTTTTGAATTAAAAAATTCTAGGTTAAATTAGGTCAGTAGAGTTGTACAGTTTAATCAGGGCCGTAACTATGCGGTTAGAAGATTACCGCCAGCGGCGCTGGCCAAAGAGGGCTTCGCAACAGTAAATGAAAATTAAAAATAAATACATTAAACAAATTTTGAATAAATGAATTTGAATTACTTGCATTTAAGTATTTTCTTGCCTCTACGTTTGTTGTAAAAATAGACAGTGTCTTTTTTTCTGTTGAGTTACTTTAAATTTTAAGGTTTTGGAAGTATTAAAATTGAAACAGGTATTTTATCTCGTCGTGAGTTGAGCGAATTTTCAAAATGAAAGTATAGGCCTATATGTTTTAGGGCTTCAACCGACTATTTGGGAAATTGGTCAACTCAAGAATCTGCTGAATAGCTGCATGCTTGTACCAAATATATTTGTAGAATTTGTTTTGCACATCAGCCTCCAGCCACGGATCAGGCGCTTTTTCTTTCCGCTCGAACAGGAAACACTCACTTTGCGAGTTTGCAACTCGACCATGCGGCCTCGGATTATGGACGGCTTCGCTTCGCTCTCGGCGGACAAGCTCGCTTTTTATGGTATTTTACGTTTTGATCGATTTTGGGAGAACCAGACGGGCCTATAAGGTCGTATAAAAAAACGAATGTGCAAAATAATATCCTGTATTTATTCTATTAAAGCGCAAAAGTTTCATTTTATTATGAAAATCGCCAAAAATTATTATTCCCGTTCAAAAAACCTACTTCTGTTTGTTGAATTTTTTTGTCTAACAAACGCATCCGAGCGACTTAAAAAACCAACGTGTGTACCAAATTTCAACCAAATCGGATGTAAAATGCGGCCGTTAAAGTGCGAACACATATATATATATATATACTGTATTTAAATTTTAATGACACCCGAAAATGTGTTCTGGGGACCATGATCGGTGCTCATTGACAGCTCCCAACCTTAAGTCTCACCATAAGAGACATTGTAATAGCTCAGCAGCGCTGCTGTCCACGGCCGCATTCACAGTGTCTTGATTAGCTTTAAATTTTTTTGTAAACAAAAACCAGTTAAGTCATCGTCTGGTATAGTATGGAGCTCTAAAAGGCTAAAGGGAACATAAAACGAAACGAAAGGAAATTAACTGCAATTAAAACCAGTTAATGAAAATACATTACAATCTCTATACCATAAACTTAAAAAACTAAATAATAAGTATAAAATTTGGGTATAAAATAAGACAACAAAAAAAAAAATTAAGTAACAATAATAATAATACCAAGGTTAAATTAGTAATCCAAGTCGGTGCAATAACAATTTCAACCTAGAGTAAGCGTAAAAGTTATTCTTCCAATGCTCATCATTATTCCTTATTACGCATTATGAACAAATAATGAAATAGATTTTTCATAATGCGCGCTCACAGGTCTCGAGGTTCTTAAATTCCGTTAGATAGAAATATCATAGGTACTTATAAAATTATTACAGACTCAATTTGTATAGGTTCAATCAGCGAGAGGTTTCACAGCTTTTTTATTACACTTATGTATGGGTTACACCAACAAGAGTTTTCTTCTTTTGTAGTTCATTAAATTTTATACAAATAATGAAATAATAAACTTTCAGTATTTATTCGTATTTGATGTACCGTTGAATCTGTTATTGTCGTATTTGTTTCTGTTATTTTCTTTTTCTGACTGATATTCTTTATGATTCAATTTTTAATTTATGATACATTTGTTTTCGAGGCCATGGAGGTTCTGACCCCCTGGGCTCTACGCCACTGAACTTACTAGTGTCCCTTTTGGTTTTCTAAAAACCACCTCAACTAGGAAAAAAATTGTTAAAGATAACGCTCTTATTTTTGTAGATATTTTTTAAAAAATACAAATAAATTAGCAAGATAAAATAAAAATGATTCAAGATAAAATACCGTTTTTTATATAGGACTTATAAGGTCTTTTTTGTTGATTTGCACGTACAATTTTGCGAAATACTACGCCATTAGATTCTGAGAAAATCAAACAATAATTCCATCAATTAAATGGCTGTTCTGTGATGTAACTTTCGAGAATAGCCAAAACCGCACCGTACGTGTACATCGAGCTTATGTTGATAATAAAATATCACAATCAAAAAATTATACAAAATTTGGTTCCTTGCAATTAAAAAAAAGCTCATTTTAAAACAACACTTTTGACAATAAAACGAGGGTATAAATAGTTTTCAAATACACGGTTATTTTCCAGGTTTTCATGGCTATTTATGGCTGAGTCACAATATTTTCATACAGTAAAAATCTATACTATTCATGGATAATATAATATTCAATCTAATATAATTTATAACCGATACATAATTTACTCCCGCCGTCGTTAAATTTGTAATTCGGAATATTGAGTATCGGATCAGCAGGGTGTATAACTATGTCTGATTGCAACCTGTTCCCGTTATCCGTTCCTAAGAAATTTAACTGTGACAGACAGAATAGTAATCCTATAAAAGCCAAAACAAGTAAGACTCCTGCCTCAAGACGTCTATATATCTATAACGTTTGGAGGTCAGGAAATATACATAGATACTAAAGAGTGTGAACGAATAAAAGCATGCCTGGAGCAGGATATTCCGACTTAGTAAACACCGTACTTACAAAACCCAGTATTAGACATGACACCTGACATCATGTACACCGTATACGTCCTTAGCAGACCTTTTTCAGTTATCATTGGAAACAGAGAAGACTGGGAAGGGAACAATACACCAAGCACCTCTAAAGAAATCCTAGCTGGTAAACATATGGATCCTTGGTCATGAATTCGGACTACGGCGTATACAGCTCACGACCAAAAACAAACATTAGTGTGATCATTGGGACACACCGTACAGTCTTATAAGCGGAAATCTTAGCGATTACGGCATATGCTCACTTAGAATTGTCGAAAGATTACAGAAACAGACAAATCCTAATTCTGACTGTCGAGCAGCACTTACAGCACTCGACTCGGTACAAATCTCATCCAAACTTATGAAGGAATGACATCATTATCCAAACTATCCGCCAAAAACATGGTAGAACAGACAGGTGCCAGGACATCGTGGCATACAGAGGAATGAGATGACTCAAAAAGAAAGGAGCATCTACACCCTTCGTGGGACCTAAACCAATGTGCTGCTGTAGCCGTACAAAAGCAAACAACTGGGCCGGGGAAAAACAATGCAAGAAATGGGATGCAAGACCGACAATTAATCATGGGATTAAGAACAAAGCTAAACCCCTGATCAAGCAAAACTGACATAAGCTATGAATAGTTGTTGCACTCCTAACAGGGCATGGTCACTTAAGGAAACATCTAGCAACAGTATGCGCCTTCGATGGTAATCAACACAAGTCTGCAAAGACACTTTGATTGCGAGATGCTGGAAAACAGCCTCGGAAGGCTCTTTCGAATCCAGCAACCCTGAAACGAAGATGACACGAATTTGGTGAGGAACATTTTGGATCGCACAAGAAGTACAGGTTTTAACTAAGGGCGGACGTGCATGGAATCTCATTCGATGCAGGAATCCACCCCAAAGTAAATCGATCAAGGGGTTTTTTACTGTGGTTGGCCGATGAAGTCGTTGCTATGATAACATATGCATGTCAATAGAAAGTAATTCGCTGCGTAATGGGCGAACGCTTTGCTATTTAGATATTCATTACCACATAAACCAGTTTGATGAAATAACAGATAATACAGTGTCTAGGATAGAAAGCTTCAAAAAATATGAAACAAAATTGACATTTACGAAATTATTAAGGCAGGTTGAAATATAGTCTAGGATAAATTCTGTAAGCATAAAGAGCAGAAACTCTCAAATATGTAATTTAATAAGAAAGTTATAATAAAAATCCAAATTAACTGATTAGCTGAATTGCCTCTTCATATATTCCCATATACCTGTAAATTCGGTGACACACTATTTATTACACTGAAAATGTTACATTCTTTACACTGTACAAAACATAGTCAAGATTAATAAATATGAAGTTATACTACTAATTATACTGTTATGTACATACAACAATGACATCCTGTGTTTTATCGCCAAGGGGTTTTCCATGCCATTTATCTGAATCTTCAATATCTAGGAAATACTTTCCTTTGAATGTTTTAGCTAAAATAGCTGTTGGCTTATTCCTTCTAATAGAAGCTTCAAAAAATGCCTGAAATTATACCAAGAACAAATATTTATATTGAAAACACGACAAAGTACATAAAATGAAAATAAATTTAACTATTATTACAACGTTAAATAATCAATACTACATCATAAAGGGGAAAAAGTTTGGTTCATAACAATTTACGTAAATAAAATTTCAATCCGATTGGGATGACATTACTGAGAGGTTTGTATTTTATGTTTTTACAAATAATTTTACTTAATGCACAAAGTTTGTATGGATCACATTAATGAGAGGTTTGTGTTGATGTTTTTACAAATTATTTTACTTAATGCACAAAGTATGGATAACATTAATGAGAGGTTTGTGCATTAAGTAAAATAATTTGTAAAAACATAATAACTAACCTTTCATTCATGTGATCCATACCCTGTGCATTAAGTAAAATAATTTGTAAAAACATAATCACAAACCTCTCATTAATGTGATCCATACTTTGTGCATTAAGTAAAATAATTTGCAAAAATAAAATTACAAACCTCTCATTAATGTGATCCATACTTTGTGCATCAAGTAAAATAATTTTTAGACACAATCACAAACCTGCCATTAATGTGATCCATCCTTAGTCCATTAAGTCAAATAATTTGTAAAAACACAAACCTCTCATTAATGTGATCCATCCATACTTTGTGCATTAAGTTAAATTATTTATAAAAACATAAACACAAACCTCTCATCACATTATGTTTTTTAAAATAAAGTTAGAAGACAGCTCTTAATTATACATTAAAAAAAGTTTAAATTGCAAGGGTGTTTACATCTTGACACTATTTCACAAAATATAATTGCATTACAATGATTACCGATTATAATACTGTAAATACTTTGATGAATAGGTGATCATCAGACCGTTGTTGAAGACGTAACTACAGCACTGTTTTGCCTAACATTGTCGACTTCGTCAGGCTAAGTACTGTTAGGATTAATAGTGTAGGATTAGGAATTATTTAATAATCACATGTAATAAAGAGTAGTTTAAGATTTATAAGTCCCAAGGCGAGAACACAGAATATAAAACATCGTTGGGTAATACTGTAAAATATTGTGTAAGTGCTGACAGAAGCTAGGCATACTTTAGAGACCTAGTTATGTCAACTCAGTTCACTATAAAAGGGCCCTACTGACCTAGATAGTTTTGGAAGACGGCCGGGAGCCCTGTTGATGGGACAGGGCAGTGTTTTGGGAAAGATATATGGTGTAGGCCGAAGCCTATAGTGTTCGGCGGATCCAGGTGAAACATATTTGGGGAGTACTGGGGCCAGATAGTTTTGGAAGACGGCCGGGAGCCCTGTTGATGGGACAGGGCAGTGTTTTGGGAAAGATATACTGTGTAGGTCGAAGCCTATAGTGTTCGGCGGATCCAGCTGAAACATACTTGGGGAGTACTGGTACAGAAGGTAGGCAAACAGACTGTCTAATATTCATATTTTAAGAACTGTGTTTTGGTCATTGCTATTGTGAGTGTTTCGTCTTGGGATATAATTAATAGTAATTATAGATAGAATCAGTAGTGTTGATATTTAAATGTAAAGTCAGTTAGCGTTGTTATTTAATGTAAAGTCAGTAGATGTTGTGATTTAATGTAAAGTCAGTTAGGTATTGTAGTTGTTTGTTAATTGTTAAAATAGTGTCATTCTACCACTGAACCACTCAATTATAAAATATAAGAATTGCAAGGTATATGAATTGATTGATTTCTATTATTATAATCCTTGAACCTTATAGTGATCCGTCATTTAGAACCCTGGGCTTGAAGTTATAATTCTGAACCCTAACAGTACTAACACATAACACTAACAACAGACAAAATCCAAGTAAAACGTTTTGTAATTACAAATAAAAATGTGTCAGGCCACATTATATATGTTAGTCCTATCCTGTGGCAGGTTGGAGACTGGATAGGAGCAGTGATAATCAGTTAGAATCTAGTAATTAGGGGTTCAAATAAAGTGTGGCATTGGGTAGTCTATTATGTTATCTTTTCCTTTAGTTTGGGGAATGTGTCATAGATATTGCTGGAAGAAAA
The DNA here is from genome assembly GCA_018207615.1 of Philaenus spumarius. NCBI lineage: Eukaryota > Metazoa > Arthropoda > Insecta > Hemiptera > Aphrophoridae > Philaenus > Philaenus spumarius. The sequence continues at coordinate 354,614 of JAGFPH010000309.1, forward strand.
TTCAATTTATCCTTCAACGTCTTACTAGGGTCGTTTTTTATATTATGTGCAAATACGAAATCCTCTAATATATTTATTGTGGTCCCTTTTTTGGCATTGTGTAATATCTGCCAATCTGTGTTGATGTCAGTGTAGGTATGATCTTCTTTAATAAGATCTTCCGTCTAGTTTGAAGTCTATCTGCTGTTGTTCTTTTATGGCTGGGGAGATGTTCTTTGAATTTTGTCCATAGTTAGTGTTATGTGTTACGTGCGTGTGTGTAATTGCTTAACCTAACGAAGTCGACAGTGTTCCGCAAAACAGCGCAAGTAGCTACGTTTACAACATCAGACTGCTGACAACCTTTTCGAGATATTTATAGTATTATTACTAAGAGATCCAAGGCAATAAGATAAAGTATAATAGGGTTTATACTCTTATTTTTCACAAAAGTGTATGTCATTGTAGCACACACAGATGTTATTGAGATGTTATCACCTAACCGAGACTACTAACATTATTTCTTTACGGCGATTACCATTTAAATAAGTATTTACAACAAAAGTGCGAAGCTAAAATATGTCTACACCTTCTCTAGGCGTGTGTGTTCTACAAAATGTGCATTAGTTGTGAGAAGACCAAGTTGACTTTTAGTATATGTAGCCTACCGTATACTATTAATATTATTACTTAGTATATTTATATTGTATGAATATAGGTTGTCTCTATTACATTTTTTTTTAAATAAATATTTTATTTAGTGTTATTATATCATGTCTTACTATATTTTCTTAATATATGTTTCAAATACATTTTTAAATTTGTACTTACAGTACAGTCCCGCTAATACGAACTAATTGGAACACTGTTCGGATTAGTGGGAATTCAGAATAGGCGGAATTCATAAATAATATCAACGTATTGACATGTTAATGGGTAAATAATGTGCGGGAACATCTGCTAATGGCAGCTCTATACAGCGTTGATTGGCTTGTGAACAGGTTCAGTGAAAGTCGGAAAGGAAATGCAATTCCTCATAGCGCCGATAACTCATAGCGCCGAGACATACCTAACCTTCTTCCTTCCGTGTTTCGAACATATTTATGAATCACTGCACTGAGCACTAGTCTACACTTGATTCCACGTTCACCGTGCAGTACAGGTCTTATGGGAGAATTTTAAGATCTCCAACTTCCCAAAGTATAAAATAATATAGAATAGGACCATAAGTCAATTTTAATACGAGAGAGCATTTTTATTTTTTGAATTTAACTTAATTTATATTACAAATGTTTTTTAGAAAGAGAGCTTAATAATTAGAAGCATTTTAACGTAAAGGAAATAAAAATAAAAGGGCAGACAATTTTAAAGTACATTTCAGTAGAATAAATATAAAAGCAAGACAATTATTAAAGTCAATCATTATATTAAATTTAAATGTAGGGTTTGAGAAAATGGACAGTCTATGTAATAACGCCAAGACGCGGAAATTATACGTGTTTTAAGACGCAGTCAGAAAAGCAACGTCCACCAGTCTAGACAAGATAAGAAGCGAACACCTGCAAGCCAATTCCTGGAGAAATGGTCTACGTGCGTTTTCACATGCCAGATCCACAGGAAATGCTTTGGTAAGCAACCAACGAATCTGACGAAATTGAACATCTGTGTGTCGTCAGACGTTTCTGATTGGTGGAGAGTAAAGAGACGCCGGCTGAATGTAGCGGTGGGAAAGAACGCTAAGGAGACTTGCCAACGAGAGACCAAGCAGTGAACATCGCTTGAAGTGTTGCGCGTTGCGCTTTAAGTAACAGTTTAAATGTAACATTTATTGTTAATCTACAAGTACAAAGTAGTATCTCATCGTCAAATGGTGTATAGTGTGATCGCTTAAAATAATGTGACAGTAAATCGGACACGACAATGAAATAGACTACAAAAGTTTTGCGCTTGCGAGTGGGGATTTCTTTTTTAAAATTAATAAGTTTGTGGTCTGCTTTTCGTAAGTACAGTGCACTTAAAATTCTTTTTTATAAATCACCAGCTCTCTTTAAAATTTATAATCTATAATTTGTATCATATTTGTATGTATTTGAATTTATTTTTCTTTGCAGTATATTATAAGATATTAATAAATGTCAAAGGTCATTTCTAAATCGCTTTGTTTGGCCTAATCTGATCCTTTTCACCATTTTTCATTCAGGTCATTGAATTCACAACCCGAGATAGAAAAATTAGTAGAGTCTTGCAATCCAACTGCATCAAATCAAATCAAGTTTATATATTTTTTATTTTTTATTTTTTGTAAGCTGAGCAACTTACAGAATAGACATGCTACTACCAATACAGGTGTCATGCGGGTTGCGTCAACTTTACGAGTATTGCATGGGAGTTGATGTTTTTTAGTTGGCTATTACCACTGAGACTGTCGTTTGGTGAACATGGCTTTTGGGCGCTCTGTACTGCACGGTGAACATGGAATCGAGTGTAGTCGTATCTAGTTCAGTGTTTACTCTAGGGGAGTTTGATAAACTGTGTGCGCTTATTACAAATTTATCGACGCAAACAGAATGACTTGGAGGAAAGCGAGAAATAGGGGAATGCTCAAACTGAAATCATATCGCACACAGACGCGGCAAATGCTCTTGACCTCGCGCTACGCTACATCAACACCAAATGATGTTATGTTCAGGCGGCGATGGCGGAACATTGCATCCTCAAGTCGATTCAGTACTCTTTGACTGAAAAAAAATCACTGACATTACTTCTTAAAAGTGTGTGTAAATTAGTAGGCCTAATGCTTTGTGTTTAGCAGTGATTAAAATTATTCCACAAATTGTATAAATGGAGCAGACATGTATTGTAAGTAACCAGCTTTTATTCCTATTTCGTTTCAGGCATTTTCATCAAGATTAGGCTCTATGTATGTCTCTATTTAACTATTTTATATAACAATAAATGTACGTTTTTTCACGAACGTCTTTTTAATTTCTCCTGTATTTTAAGTTTAAAAAATCGGTATTTTTTCTAAACTCTGTTCGGAATAGGCGGATTTTTCGGGACGCTATTGTATTTTCCTTTTTTATATTTTATTATAAAGTTTTATAAGGTTTATTTACCCACATAATAATTTAATTTAAAAAGAAAACAAAAACCACATAGGTTACAAGGTACAAAATGCTGAAGCATCCTATAGTGATTGTTTTTTAATTAGAAATGGTTAAGCAGTCGTCCACGTGTGTAACCTTAGGTTCTGAAGAACACAGTGCTCAGACAAATTACTTGGTTTCTAGGGATTAAGCAAATTTCAGTCTTCATTATAAAACTAAAAGTAAAATAAAATAGCATAATAATACTACAAAAAATTGAATTCTCACCTTAGCAAGTTCCAAGACATCATGACCGTCTACAACAACAGCTTCAAAACCGAAGGCATCGAGCCTCTTGCGGTACGCTTCCATATTATGTTGCAAGGAAGTAGCTTCTGACTGTCCAAGGCGGTTAATGTCAAAAATAACGCATAAATTGTCTAACTTGTAATAACTGGCAAAATTACACGCTTCCCAGATCGAGCCTTCTGCACTCTCGCCATCCCCAACCACACAGTATACCCTGCACAATAACACAAACTTTCTTATGACCTCAGTAATTTACTTAGAAAGGAAAATTTTGGCGTAAGGTTAAAAAAAATATACGAAGCATTTTAATTAAAGTAATTTACAACGAACAGTTGTTCCTAACTTACGATAGTAAACGGCTTCAGAGCATTAAGAGAATATACAGAAGCGTGTTTCTAAAATATGGCACCAATCTTCCTGATCGTGTAAATTCTTTACATAAAAAAAGAAAAATATACATAATATAAACCAACGTTCAAAACTCTATGGTTGTAAACGGATTCAGAGTATTAAGAGAATAATGTTTTATAAAAGGGTTCCTTCATAATTTTGTTAATTTATTTCCCTGATTTCTTCATCAACTTTCCTGGCCAACTCACGGCATATTTTTAATCTATTTTAATACAGCATTTGCATTACATTTCAATAATATAAATTCTACTGCAAACATTTTAACCTCCTCCTACCCTACATCCGTTTTCCTTACCACACCATCGTTCCAGTAAAAATAGATTTAATTAATAACTTTGTTTGCTAAGTGCTAGGTTTAAGTTAGTGTTTTTATAAATTTGAGTTTATAGAGGTAGTACTAACATAAATTTTAGGTCATATTACAGACCTAAACAGTTAGGAGGACATTAACTTTTCAGTGCTTGAATTCCCTAAATTTACAAAACAATTCCCATAATCAGCCGCCTCGCTCAATCCTAAAATTAAAGTTTGAAAATTGTATTATAAATTACCTATAAGTTATTATCATAAATAACAGTTTATGGCAAAAATTAAAAATCTCAAATTTTAGAATCACCCCGATAGGTAGCTTAAACATACTTAAAATTTGTAAGTTGAAAAGAGTTACAATTACAATTTTTATTTATTTTCAATTACAACAACAAAAAGATACAACGTTCATCTGACCTCTTTGAACGACCTTGTTCGAGTCTTCTTTAAAAAAATCACACAACTTTAATCGGTGCATTAAATTATTTTAAAGAATGGAGCTAATTTATGCACGATAAAATATGCAGCTTTGTCTCCTTCGATCACAAAAGCACTGGCAATTTGACCATTATGAAATATTATCTTACAAACTGTGTTTAGAGAGTTACATGAATTAATAAAAGACATATGAACTTGCAGACACAAAATGAATTCTGTTTTAGACACATTTTTCCCATACTTGACCGTTTGCTGTGATTTTTGGCAGTATGAAATAATGGAGTAGAGGCACTATTTTGAGCAACAAGGAGAATAATTACCAGGGTTTATAATCACATTGTGTCAATTTTCACTGAGGGGCTCGCTTTATCAGATTCTACTTGGTTTTTTTTTTTAAAGGATAGTGACATAAATTGATGATGTGCAATCTGGATTGGGTCTGGTCCCATCAAGTCTGGATTATCTGGATTCAACTGAATAGTCAACACCAAACAATCTCTCTTTAAATATGTTTGCAGCAATTACCTGTATGATGCCCTATCGTAGAATTTGCCAACATAAGCCATTCCACAAGCAATGGACAAACCTTGTCCCAATGAGCCAGTTCCGACATCTATAAAGTTTAGTCGAGGAGTAGGATGGCCTTCCAGATCACTGTCTATTTTTCTTAGATTCATCAAATTACCCAGTGGGAACAATCCTGCTTCAGCCCAAGCTATAAAAATAAAAAAACAATAAAATTGTGAATGTTTTATAACTAAGCAGCTCCATTCTAGATAATGTACTCTGTTCTAACACATACTCTAAAAACTTGCCTAACTGAATCACTTTTATCTTATAATCCAGGTTTTCGGTAAATAATAATTATTGTTTATTTATTTATTGCAATTTATTTATAATATTGTGTATAAAGGTCAGAAGCTCACTTGCCTGTACCATGGTTAC
>JAGFPH010000309.1:382647-399373 GCA_018207615.1 Philaenus spumarius
TTTCTCCCACTCATAAGCCCGTGTACAATTTTTGAGCTATATCGTTCAAAAGGCAATTAAATTTCCTACAATCCTGTGTAAAAGTAATTTAGGTACAGTCCACGGAACAAGAAACAAAATTGATAGGAAATTCCCGATAAATAATGTTTTCATTATCCATGTCAGGTTTTGGCGCAATTTCTCCCACTCATAAGCCCGTGTGCAATTTCTGAGCTATATCGTTCGGAAGGTAATTAAATTTCCTACAATTCTCTGCAAAGGTATTTCAGGTACAGTCCCCGGAACAAGGAACAAAATTGATAGAAAGCTCTCGATAAATGATTTTTTCATTATAAATGTCAGGTTTTTGCGCTATTTCTCCCACTCATAAGCCCGTGTGCAATTTATGAGCTATATCGTTAGAAAGGTAATTAAATGTACTACAATCCTGTGAAAAAGTAATTCAGGTTTAGTCCCCGGAATAAAGAACAAAATTGATAGGAATCTCCCGATAATTGGTTTTTTCATTATTCATATCAGGGTTTTGCGTAATTTATCCCACTCATAAGCCCGTGTGCAATTTTTTATCTATATCTTTCGAAAGGTAATTAAATTTACTACAATCCTGTGCAAAAGTAATTCAGGTACAGTCCCCGGAACAAGGAACAAAATTGATAGGAAACTCCCGATAAATGATTTTTTCAATATCCATGTCAGGTATTTGCGCAATTTCTCCCACTCATAAGCCCGAGTACAATTTTTGAGCTATATCGTTCCAAAGGCAATTAAATTTGCTACAATTCTGTGCAAAAGTAATTCAGGTACAGTCCCCGAAACAAGGAACAAAATTTATAGGAAACTCCCAATAAATGGTCTTTTCATTATTCATATCAGGTTTTTTCGCAATTTATCCCACTCATAAGCCCATGTGCAATTTTTTAGCTGTATCGTTCAAAAGGTAATTAAATATACTACAATCCTGTGCAAAAGTAATTCAGGTAGAGTCCCCGGAACAAGGAACAAAATTGATAAGAAACTCCCGATAAATGATTTTTTCATTATCCACGTCAGGTTTTTGCGCAATTTCTCCCACTCATAAGCCCGTGTACAATTTTTGAGCTATATCGTTCGAAAGGCAATTAAATTTCCTACAGTCCTGTGCAAAAGTAATTCAGGTAGGCCTACAGTCCCCGGAACAACGAACAAAATTGATAGGAATCTCCTGATAAATGATTTTTTCATTATCTGTGTAAGGTTTTTGCGCAATTTCTCCCACTCAACAGCCCGTGTGCAATTTTTGAACTATATCGTTCGAAAGATAATTAAATTTAGAACAATCCTGTGCAAAGGTAATTCAGGTACAGTTTCCGAAACAAGGATCAAAATTGATACGAAATCCCGATAAATGTTTTTTTCATTATCAATGTAAGGTAATTAATCAATTTCTCCCACTAATAAACCCCAGTGCAATGTATGAGCTATATCATTCGAAAGGCAATTAAATTTACTATAATCTTGTGCAAAGGTATATTTCCGGAACAAGGAACAAAACTCGTTATAGGAAGGGGTAAACTCTCATTATAACATACTAGTTATTCCCTGATAAGAAAATTCGGCTATAGTAATGCGGCAGTGCTGCTTACGGGTTTTTTTATTTTAATTTTAACTGTTGTATTATATACTGTTTAGTGTAACTAAAAAGGAGGGTTTAGGGGTCGGAAATTTTCCCCGCACTTTTATGTATTTTATGGGGATTGCGCTTCTTATAGTTTCTGTATTCATTGGCCCAAGCTAGCTGCGCGCGCGGCAACCAGTGTACTAGCCGTCCTGCTGACATTCTACCAATGGACCGCGTCCAACTATACTCTACACCGTCTACACGACTTTATTTACACTTACACCACGATTACACTGACTTAATGTTGATGGAAAAATCTAAATTTTTGTATTATGTTTAAAAGTAGACCCTAACAGTGCTTACGGTATACACACATTTAATTTATTTATATGGACATTGGTTTACTATGTCCAAACCAATGAGTACATAGTATAAAACCTAGATAGGCCATGGGCACTAACAAGCAATACAGCAGCTGAAGCCAACTCCGCCATCTTGGTTGGGTATAGAAACGTAAAAAGCAGCATTTACACGGGAAAAATTTTAATGCCCGCTTTTCAAATACACTGTAGTTTGACCAACTTACGATGAAGTTAAAATTTCGGAATTTCGCATGCAGACAAAACATTAGTGTTGGACAGTAATGGTGCAATTTAAAGTTGTAAAATAATTTTATTACTAATTTACCTTACAAGTTAAAGTTAAAACTTATATGTGGTTTTTAAATCGTGACATGAAAAAGTTGGTCTGTGAGAATTTTTTTTATATTTCGGGTAGAGAAGTTTTGTAAGCGACAAAGTTGTAAATAAGGACTTGAATTTAGCTTATTTTGTCATACAAAATTTTTACGAACTGTACTCTGGTCAGAAAGGCAAGTTGAAGACAAGAGTAAATTAAGCACGGCCGGGCCACTCGTCTCGTCAGTACGGCACTACATTTATCTGTGCGATGCCCACTGTAGGCCGCTTCCTATCATTGTAATCAAAACTATTATTAGGCTACTGACTATGTATTACTGAATTATTAAATACTTAATTACAACACTACTTCTGCTCAGAGTAGTCTACCTATTAACGGTCCATAATTCGAATACTTTCAAAACATATAAGATATAATTTTCATTCTATAGGTATACTTCATTTTGTATAGTGCTTTTTATATTCGACACATTGCCGACAGTTATTACATAGCCTAAAACCTTAATAAGCCTCAAAAAACTTGGGTAAACTACGAATAATAAAAAAAGACTCATTGCAAATCCAAATACATTTAATGGGGAAAATAACATTGTTAGAAAAATGACAAATGTTTGAGGTTATGTTTAAAACATCAATCGTTATAACTTCTTGTGAAGTTGGTTTTTTTAAATACCGTATGAGTTATAGAAATAGAACTAATGTATGTTATAATACGTTATAATATTTGCTTTGAGGTTATAAACTGTATATAAATACAACCTTTTATCATCAAAATATTCGTTTATACAAATTTAAAGAAGAAATACCTATTCGTTTAACTTACGCAAACAAAAAAACAAAACCTAGCGTAGATTATACTTTAGGGTTATGTTTACAACTTCAATCAATAATATAGAATAAGTCTTGTGAAGTACATTTGTTTAAATAATATGTTTTAATGTATTCTATAATACATAAGATTTGCTTTGAGGTTATGAAATGAATAATATAAATACAACCTTTTATTATCAATATATTCAGTTATACAAATTTAAAGAAGAGACACTCATTTGTTAAACTTCGAAAACATTTGTACATCTTCGTGTAACATATAAACATATTCGATTATTAATTTCTTCACTATAATATTAATAACTTCTAAATCATTTGACAATCAATGTCCTATCAATATGAAATAAAAGGCAATTAAAAGATAATATTTTTATCTTTCTTTAAATATATATAAACACAAAATCTTAACAAATACTCCTTCAGTTTTATAGCCCTTATAATTTTGCACATTTACCGAGTTAAAAATCCCCGTCTGCATAGTTAGGTAGGCCTAGATAAAGTGAGTTGTTTAAATAGTATTTTTTGTATAAATGATGTATTTCTGATGTGTATCTAATTAATCCACCTGCGATTTTTCACAGGGATTTAATAGTATTATTATAATAAAGGTGTAGAATTAATTATAACATGAAAGCTAAGATGATAAACACAGTTAAATATCCATTCATTCGCCAAAAGCGCTCGGCAGTAGGGTGAGTCATGCTCGGCTCCGCATGACTCAAGATCGCATGGCGATCTTGGTGGAGATTCTCGCTAATGGGTCGGCTTCACTGATCGTCTCCCATAACCTATCTAGGTTTTATACTATGTAATCATTGGTCCAAACAGCCATGCGCTCTGAACCATAAAATCGACCCTCGCTCCCACAGCGCAGACACAATCACACGGCCTACCTACTTAATGGTTCCCCTATGAATCCCCAACTAGCCTTATGCTACAAAATCACATTTTTCTAACTATTAACTTTGATTAATTTTTACTCTAATTACTGAACGCTAAATATTATTCCTCGCAAAATGAGTCCAAACATGGTACAATTGTGACAACTCTAAGCGGTTTTACGACCAGTAGGTTACAAAATCATAAACTTGACTACTTAAAAATCGTTATTGATTATTTGAATTAGCACGATCACAATAACATACATAACTACAGTAATTCTAGTAGTGATTTCAAACGTATGCAAAAAACAAAGTTTTTATATATTATATAAACATTTTACAATGTTTTTTTATAATTAAAAGCGCAAAGTGAAGCAACACGCAAAAATAAAACAAATTTGTCAGCTATATACGACAGCGTATACCAGCTGAGCTGTAGGCTACTATCACCCTTCTCATAATATTTCAAATTCTTACTTTGAATGTAAGTTTTTAAAATTTACTTCGAGACTTGATAATACAATGTGATAATCGACAAAATATGTGTTACTGGCGAAATACGAACAACCGGTAAAATTTGTGATAGCCAGTAAAAGACGTGAGACAGGCAGAATAGTTAAATATGTAACAACTTATCAAATATGTGACAACCGGCAAAATATTTGATGTTGGTCAAATATGTGTCAGACAATCGGTCAAATATATGGTAACAACAAATATGGGATAACCGGGAAAATATGCGATAGCGACAAATATGTGACAACCCGCAAAATATTTGATACCGGGCAAATATGTGATAACGACAAATATGGGATAACCGGAAAATATACGATACCGGACAGATATGTGTTGGACGACCAGTCAAAAATTTGACAACCGTAAAATAGGTGATAACGACAAATATGGGATAAGCGGGAAAATATGTGATACCAACAAAGATGTGGTAACCGTAAAATATTTGATAAAGGGCAAACCTGTGACAATCGTAAAATATGTGATAACGACAAATATGGGATGCCCGGAAATATGTAATAACTGGTAAAATATGTGATAACCAGCAAAATATGGGAAACCTGAAAAATACGCGATAATTAGTAAAATATATTATTTGAAATTCTATATTTCAAAATAACGAAAACAAATTATGAAAAGAAATTAAACCTAATTCAATGGGTAGGGCAAATATTGGAGTAGAACACAAAAATCAAAATAATAAATAAACACAAATATTTTCAACGTTTACGATTACTTCCAATTGCCACAATTATAACCATACAAACTTATTATTAATCAATATTTTTAAACTTAAGTATCACATATGTATACAGTATTTGAAGAATTTGTATTTTGCTTTAATTAAAATACAGTTATGTTGCATTCCATTTGTACATCAACATGTACAATAACAACAATGTATAATAACATCTTATTAGAATACAGATAAAATGAGTAATTTATAGGCTGTTAAATGCGTTATATTTGATATTAAGTGCCGTATCTCAATCATTGAAAATGATAACACAACCATTTCCGAGGTTTTTGTTTTGTTTTTTGTTTTTTTGTTAGATAACATTGCAGTCTTTAAAGGGGCACACATACGATCAGTTTAACTGCGCAGTTTATCTGTGCAAATAAAACTGCGCAGTTGTGTGAACTGTATGGTGTGTGGGCAACTTTAGTTTTCTCCTCAGTTCTGTTCTCAGTTCTCTCAGTTTTTTCGTGCAGTATAGTCACAGTATACTTTTCAATGAAATTCAAAAGTTGTTCTTTTTTTCGCCATGGTGTTGACAACAGAAGAGTAAATCATACGGTAAAGAGCTGACGTGCGTGGCTAGAAACGGCTAGACAAGATTGTGCAAACTGATCGATTAACTGGGCTAACTGCGCAGTTTATCGGTGCAAAGTATATTCTCTCGCGCATACCAAAATTTGCCAGAACTGCGCAGTTTCCTCAGTTTATCGCTTAGATGTGATAAACTGAGCAGTTAAACTGATCGTGTGTGGGCCCCTTTATCGTTTCTGGAAAGTTAGCTCCAGTTAGGCTTATACAGAGTGTTCATTTGAAAACTTCAAACTCGTATTAAAAGACTTATAGCCCAAGTATCAAAATTTTGTAAACGGGAGTGTTTAGTACTAATTTTGGGAATAAAAAAAAGAATATTTTAAAAATGGAGGTGCTCACCCCCATGGCCTCCCTTACAAAAGGTAAAAATTTTAAAATGGCAACATATACCTTGTGACACCTCAAATTGAAGCTCATAAAAAATGCTGTGTTTTGATGGAAAAAATTGAAATCGGCCAAGCCGTTTGGATTTCAGCAGCCAATAATGTTATTTCTTACACAACAATTACTAACTACTACTTACTGCTAATAACACAACACCATTACTTACTAAATGCAATGATGTTGCCAAAAACCAAAAATATTTGTTTAACGTAACAACTGCCAATTTTGTTATCAGTATTAGTAAGTGATAAGGACAAGTAAGTATCTTATCATTTTTTCATTTTCCTTATCTACAGTATTTGTGGAGACTGGTTTGGTAAGGCTATATCTGGACATATTTTTAGTTTCGACACACCAAAGGTCGCCAATTTGGGAATGCAGTTTAATTTGCTCAGTGACAGTGGTGCGTGTTGTACGTCTTGCTTCACAAGGAAAACGGTTTACAGCCGTCAAGAAAGAGTTAAGATTATTTTTATCTATGGACCAGAGAATAAGTGTGCGAATAGAACTGCTAACGCATTCAACACACTACATCCTGAAAGGAATGTGTTATCTAGGTACATCATAGATTTAGTTAAAAAATTTACTGAAAGTGGTTCAGTTAATAACAAGAAAAGGTCTGGTAACAGATTTGTAGTCGAATTATCTCAAATTGAAGTGATTCATAATGTTGTTGAAAACCCTAATAAATCCATTCGTCAACTTGCTGTTGAAACAGGATTATCTGTTGGTTCCGTTCACAAAGCGTTGAAAATTAATAAATTTCATCCTTACAAAGTCCAAGTTTGTCATGAACTTAATGAAGATGATTATGACCGTCGGATTGAATTCTGTGAACAAGTGAGTACACTCATTGTTGGTGTTGAAAATGTTGGGAAAAACATTTGCTTCAGTGATGAATATACATTTTATAATAACGGTTTTGTTAATAAACACAATTGCCGATTTTGGTCAGACCAAGACCCACATGTATTCGTTGAAGGAACATCCCAATGGCCTGAAAAAATTAATGTTTAACCAGGAATACTTGGCGACACTATTGTAGGACATATATTTATTGAAGGAAACATAAATGGAGAATTGTACTTAGATTTGCTAGAAAACACTATTCACCCTCTTATTGTGGAAACACTTGAAAACCAGGTAAATGAAGTAGGCCAGTTAAATTTAGATGCGGATATGCTTTATTTTCAAGAAGATGGAGCTCCTGCACATTATGCTCTTCCTGTACGACAATGGCTGGATGCACACTACCCGGAACACTGGATCGGTAGAAGAGGATCAGTTGAGTGGCCGGCAAGGTCTCCAGACCTAACACCTTTAGATTTTTTTTGTGGGGACACTTAAAATCAGTAGTTTTTAAAACAACTCCCACCAGTATTCAAGACTTGAAAAACAGGATTACTGCTGAGTGCAGGGGCTTAACCAGAGACACTTTTAGAAAGGTTAGGCAAGAATTTGAAAATAGGTTATTTTATTGCATGAAAAACAATGGCTACCAATTAATTAGAACATTTGATTTGAAGTTTACAAAGGATTTACAACAGTATTCAGTGAGTAATTTTGTTGTTATTAGCAGTAAGTAGTAGTTAGTAATTGTTGTGTAAGAAATAACATTATTGGCTGCTGATACCAAACGGCTTGGCCGATTTCATTTTTTTTCACCAAAATACAGCATTTTTTATGAGTTTCAATTTGAGGTGTTACAAGGTATACGTTGCCATTTCAAAATGTTGACTTTAGGTAAGGGGGCATGGGGGCAAGCACCCACATTTTAAAAATATATATTTTTTGTATTCCCCCAATTAGTACTATACACTCCCGTTTAAAAGAATTTTGATTAATTTTTATAAGTCTTTTAATACGAGTTTGAAGTTTTCAAATGAACACCCTGTATACACGGTAGCAAACAAATATATTCGTATAAGCTATCACATTTATGAAATTATTTGGTTTCCTATTTATTTTAAGCTGTTACAACTACATAACCAGAAGTGAAACAAACTTTAGCCATTAGAAATAACTCAACAATATGTAACCAGAATTGCCTGGAGCATAAAAATGCAAAACCACACGGGCTTTAACTCAATTGTAGCAACAGAATTATATATTAATATAAATTTAAAAAATATTTTAAATATAATTTTTAGTTTTTTTTTATTTGTCGATATACCCAGAGCTAACGAGGTGGGCGTAGATAATATTTAGCCTCTGTTTTACTCGAAATTTTATATATTTTTAAAATTTTTATATTAATTAGGTTTCTTTGCTTAAAAGTTTTTTTCTTTAAAACTCATTTGCAATAGTTATAAGTCTCTGTAATTAATTAGCACGATCATATTCAACTCCTTCGTGCGTTGACCAATTTCCTAAATACTTGGTTGAAACTCCAAACATAATATACACACTTAATTTTGGAAATTCGCTAAACTCACTTCAGCGGTTCAGCCGCGTAATCGGGTTATTTTAATTTGTATTTTCAGGCCTAGTCCTTTAATATAGCCTTAGTAATCAAATAATTGGCAAATGTCCAAATTGTAAAAAACAATTACGTAGCCTAAAATGACCTATGTATTATTGTGTACAGTGGCGTAGCCATAGCAAAATTTCGCGGAGAGGTATAGGTTAATTTCGTAGGCCGACTACCTATAGGCCCGGGTTTAGATTTGTTTACGTTTAAAACAGCAGTTTTTTTTGTGTCATTGTATAACTAAAAAAGGTTTTGGGCATATGTCATCATTTTAACACTGCGTATGCCATTGTATGCAAGGCCACCAAAAGTTATAACAATTTATTGTCGAAGTTTTCTTTATTCTATTCAAACAACGAAACAAAATTACATAATAATACAAAAACTATGTATGTGCCCTATCTGTTTTAAATTCTTACAGAACTAAACTGAATAATAATCGTACAGGACTACAAAATATAATAATAATAATAAGACCTAAGAATAAAAAAGATATTCTTTTTAATCTTGCTTCTTTTTCCAGTAATATTCAAAAGAAAACATTTAAACTATTTTTAAATCTTTACACTTTCCTATAAACATTATGCAAGATGCAAACATTATTTATTTGTTCTGAATTACAGAAAATATATCGTATTGTTAAGAAATAAAAAGAGGCTCTTTTGGAATTATAATTCATATTTAGTGGCAAGAACAAAATAATCATATGCTTACAATCTTGCGTTGAAAGCTGATTTTAAGTTTTCTGGGCTCCTTTGCCATGATATCCAAGATACTGTCAAGGTTGACTTCTGTTTCTCTGTGTATAGAAAATGAAGTCCATTCAGATTACTTTGGGATGTTGTGCTGCGTAAATATGTTTTTAAGCGCCGAAGGGTTGAAAATGACCTCTCCGCTGTAACTGTATAGTTATTGGTAACGGCTCTATTCACAACGCCTTAAAAACTGAAGGGAACATCTGCCGATCACACTTATCCATGGAAAATAAAAAGTCTTGTGGTAAATCGGACTTCTTATTATTCATCCAAGTTCTCCACAGTTTCATTTCACCTTCAAGCTGGAAAGGATCACATACGTCGTTGGGCCATGTTTAGAAAGAACATTGCAACACAACTTCTTACATTCATCTTGTAGCTTTCAGCATTTTTTGTAAGTAAACAGCATGTGCTTTCCAATGCATCTTTGTCAGTCAGGAACCTGTGATTAATTTCTTGGAAGAAACTACCCAGTGTGGTGAGTTTTAGCAGCAAATATACTTTAACGAAGCCCGTGTTCCCGCAACTGAATCAAGTCGATAGCCAGTTAAGAGTTATTGCTTCATTTGCTTTCACTGACTTATCTGGGGTTTGTTGATATTTTATATTCCGGAAATTTCGATGGGGATACATCCCGATATCCCTCCCCTTGGCTACGCCCCTGATTGTGTACCGTTTCAGTATCAGTCAGCCACTAAATATCCATTTAAAAAAAAACATATATATATATACAGGGTGTCTCGCAACCATTCTACTAAACTTCATCATGTTATCTGAAAAACAATTCAAAGACAAATCCAACGGTGTATCGCTTTTTGTCATTGAATCAAGGATAATTGAAAAAATGCAATAATTCTGGCTGAAAGTTGTTCTCCCTGATTATTGAAGAAATTCATGAGTTTAAACGAACAGAGTATTTTAATTTAAATGTAAAATTAGATATAAGTTTATATTTTTGTATAAATAAATAATTATCATAAGAGAAAACTAGCTTTATTAGCCTATAACTTACTTTTTGATTTGAAATTGCTTCACTATTTTTTAATAAAGGACTTATTATAATTTTCTTCGTCGATTATTTTCTTAGTTATCTTTGACTGAATATTCAACGTTGAAAACTTTGAACCGCCGCCATCTTGAAACGGATAACTTCAGTAAAATTAAATTTTGCACATTTGTGGAACCCAATGTGATAAACTTTCGTGCTAAGTTTATTGAATTTATCTTAAACCGTTCATGAGATAATAATGTTTTTCAGAAACACACACAGACGGACAACTTCTAAACTAAGCAAGATACGACACAATCGTGTTATATCGTATGATTTGATGGTTCTGACCTGCTGAATAAACATGGTGAAGTTTAATAGAAAGGTTTAATACCTAAAAACAAGTTTTACCTCGAGGTAGATTTATTGTCCTTTTCTAATGTTGTGTATTACATCCAGTTAGTTATCCGTTGACACAGAAAAAATTTAAAACATTTTGTTCGTAATTAAAAATAAACTGTTTCGTTTGTTGTACATTTTTCATAAGTTAGCGGGTTTAGAGATCTTTGACATTAAACATTTTTAACTGAATGAATTTTTTTATTTCCCCTTAAGTACAATAATTGGCTTGTTACATAATATTTACATTTAAATAGAATTACATACAATCACATGTAGAAATTTTAGCATATATAGGTGTTGTAAGTGTTCAATATTGTTTAATTTTACTAATAATAACATAACATAATAATAATAATAACATAACATAAATATTGTAAACTAACATAAAAATGCCAATTAAGCATAAGTATTTACGAAAAGAAAAAGGAAATTAGGTAACCCTTTTGGCAATGCCAGCTTTTGGTTTACCTTCAATTAAAAAGTGAACAAAAATACGAGCAAGAGACTGTCAACAAGTCGCTACCCATCCCCGCAGCTTTAACTGCCGCCATTTAACAAACAAGAGAAACTAGAAACTAGTTAGACCCAGCAGTAGAGGGAAAATTAATAGGACAATTTGAAGGTTGGTAAATTAATTTAAATAATTGAAAAAAACAAGAGAAAATTTTAATTTATCGTTTCTGATCAAAGTTTGCATAACAAATAAGTTTGATCAAATTTGAACTTATTATCTTACCCTACTTTTAAAGATATTACGTTAAAATGGGGACGAACGTTTTCTGATCTAAGTTTGCTGGACATTTATCTTACTTTTACCTAAGGTACGATTTTACAAAGCGGTTCTAGAGAGTTGCGGGAAAGCCTGTATAACATGTTATTCACCTGTTCTGTTAAGCAGAGACGGATCCCCATCTAAAAACTTACCGACTTCGTAGACCCCTCCCCCTCCCAAATCGGTCGTGGGACTACTGACAGAAGTGAAACTGTCATGATTATTGGTTGTATTGGTTTAAATTTTATCGTTATTTTTTCTTGTCCCATTTAAAATTAAAATCTAAAATATAACATAAACGTGATTGTCTATAGCACTTCTGTACTGAACCAACACAGGTTTCTTAAAAATCTTCGAGAAAGGTTTACTTACTTATAATTTTAATATCTGTTGACAAAATATTGAAGTTAAACAGCTAATTTATATTAAAAGTTTAACAATATAATTTTAGGTTAGGGCTATACTGAACCAACACACTTTCCTTTAATGATGCATTTACATTCGTTACCATAGCATAGCAACCAAGCAAATTTAGACATTTAAAAAAAGAGAAACCACTATGTCCATTTCAGAGGTAACACCAAGTACACTAAATTAACACAACTTACAAAATTGGGAAGTACAAAGTCCATTTCATCGGTAGCGTGACGCGACTAAATCCCTACAGCTATTGAGTCCAACGAATTTGAATTTACAACCGCCTATTTTATTTCGTCGATTTCTTCTTCTTTTACGATCAGCTGTTACATTAAATTTCAGGTTTATATTAGCGCGTGTGTAAAACAACGCAGAAGAAGAAATCATCGAAGTGTCTTCATTTTACCTCATCCAAAAAATGTTCGGTGCCACTAAAGAAGTTTTCACTTTAAAAAAAACCCATCTATTTTTATTCTACAATAATACATACCATATTTTTTGTTTATAACGAAGGCACATAAGCAGTGTTTATTCTGTAATAATTTTAAATGGTGTCATTTTATAAATGGTAACTGTTGTAACCCTCAGTAACTGTTTATAAGTGTTTGAACAATACGAACTAGTCATACACTTCGCAACCAGGCTATTCAGCTGGTTGTAAACTGATTGTAATTACGAGTATAGTCCAACAATATTAGACTCAACATAATGATTTTGTGCTTTGGTACATACAAATATCAAGATACATTGCAAGAATCAAATAAATTTTATCTAATTAAAGATAACATAAGTTTACATATAATAATAGTCTCAATTGGTAGGATGTAAACAAAAACATGTTAGCCCTATTCAGGTGAGATTATTTCTCGTAGGCCTACTCGCATTAGATTTAGAAATAAAGAATTCGAAAAAATATGCAAATATGTTTAATTGTCGAGTACTTATAAAATATTTAAAAACTATATGGTAGGCCTACTTTGACAAAACATTAAGTCAGAGATGATGAAGGAAGTTTTTCCTTTGATTTAATTATATCTAAGGTTTTGGGGACGATCGTAGAAATTCTCAATCTAAGGGCGGATTCAACATTCTCAAGACGATTTCTTCTTACAAGTTTAATGTTGCAAAGCGTTGAAAATGCCTGCTGACTCACTTGGGCGCTCATATGATGTTTTCTAGAGAGAGGCTAGACCGGAGGTGTTCCTCCTGGCCAAAAGGGAGTCCAGGGAAATTTTTGACTTTCACCGGGAAACTTTTAAAATTTGAGAAGCAAATTTGGCTGATTAAGAGAAATATTAACCGTCAGATGTTTGTCAGTTTTTACCGATACAAAAGTTACAGTTCTGACCCAATTGAAAAATTTACTCCTGTTATTAAAATACTAGACTACTCATACTACTCTATAAAATTAATGGTATCTAAAGAAGCACATACTTTCTACAATAATTTCATGGTTTCACTTTCCAATGTACTGAATGCTGTTACAAATACACAAGGCAAATTTTTTAAGCCTTTTGAAAAACTCCTCTAGGGTAGGGGGTTCCCAAAGTCGGGGTCGCAAGGTGATTATTTAGGGTCACATCCTGTTTCCGTAACTATAGAATTTATAACTCTCGTGATTGTAGCCTACTAATAAATTCGAATAATAGAAAAATCAACAGCCTTGTAGCAGGCGATTTTTTTCATCGGTACTATTTCGTGTTCGTTGCAGGCCGGTGATGCATTTATTCAATATGGCCTCCTAAGCGTCACTTAGAATATAAAGACGAGTTTTTGGCTCTTGGATTTACTTCTATCAAAGATAGGAATGGGATTGTCCACCCTCAATGCTTGCAAGTATCAGCTTCAGAATGAATGAAGCAAAATAAACTGAAACGTCACTTAAAAAGTGTTCATCCTAAATTTGTCGGGCAAGGATGAACTTCTGGAAGGAGAAAGAAAGTGAAGAGGACGAGGATTGATGCACAATCCGGCCCAACAGTAAGTTCAGAAAAAGCAACTTTCGTATCTTATGAAATGTCGTGGTTAATTGCCAGGAATAAAAAACTCCGTACGAAAAGAGATTAAAAACCCAAGATTTAGTTAACCCAGCAACTATTTCAATTAAAAAGACGATGCGCGCAGCTCAATGGCCAAAAAACTCGTCGAAATTCCACTTTCTGACAATAATGTTAAGCGGTGAATCGACCTGATGTCAGAGGACATTTTAGATCAACTCATTACCGAAATCAAAGTTGCCAATAATTTTGCTTGCAAGCTGACGAGACTAGGATATCGCGAGTGGTCCTCAACTTATGGTTTTTGTCCGATACAAAAGAGCAGATGATTTTGTTGAAGCATTTCTATTTTGTTTACCGTTAGAAACAACAACAGGGTAAGACATTTTTAACAAAATGGACGAGCATTGGAAGAACTGCTCGACTTTAAGCACAGATGGCGCTCCAGGGAAGTCGTACAGGGCTGGTTGGAAGGGTTACAAAAGAAAACCCAGAAAGCATTACTGTGCGTTGCTTTTTGCACAGGGAGAATCTTCCTTCTCAACGACTGCAGCCAGAACTGAGTTCCGTTCTCAACGATGCAGTACAAACAGTGAATTTCATAAAATCAAGATCGTTAAATTCGGGCATTTTTCGCAAATTGTGCCAAGAAATGGGATCGGTGCCGAGCAAACTTTACTCTGAAGTTTGCTGGTTATCTCGAGGGAAAATTTTAAAGCGCGTTGTTGAATTGAAAGGTGAAATCGAAACTTTTTTGCAAGAAAAGGACCACGTTTTGGCCGAAAAATTGAGGGATAATATCTGGTTGGCACAGTTGAGTTACTTAAGTGACAATTTGGTCACCTAAACGACCTAAACACAGAAATACTGGGGGCAAACAAAACAATAGTTGACACCGAATGGTCGATTTCTGCCTTCAAAAGAAAACTGGATCTTTGGAACAATAAATTGCAGCGGAAGCAAATAGCTTCGTTCCCAAATTTAAGCCTTTTACTGGAGAATCAGAGGATATCACCTCAGGATGTCATTACGGCGCTTTTAACTAATTTTCGTCAAGAAATTGACCAATATATGTCTGCAAACGTTATCTCAATAAACACAGTTGGGTTCAAAATCCATTTACAGTAGATGTCAACAAAATTGGTTAAAAATACAGGGATTTCAAGAAGATTTATGTGATTTTCAAGCAAAGTAAGTGCAAAAACCCAATTTGAATAGTTGTCACTTTCACAATTTTTATTGCAGTTACCAGTCCATCTCATTTTAGTGAAAGAAACAGAAAAGACTCTTCTCAATTTTAGGTGTGGTCAAAACCAAAGCTCGCAACCGATTGGATCCACAGCATGATTTGCAATGTGATTTACCTAAAAACGTTCGCACTAGAATCGCTGAATTGGTGGATAGATGGCGCAAAACTATGGTAGAAAACTGAAAGCGGTGATCTAAATGAATTGGCTTTTATCATTTGCTTCATTATGTAATTTCTTTTAATGCGCTCTTCTCAGTCTGATTTGTTTTTTACTACATGTCGCGTAGGCAACTAATTTTTAAACCTTTCAATTTTCAATTTCTGTATTACTTTTACAGCATTTTTTTATACTTAAATTCTTAAATAAACGAGTTAAATTTAATTGCTGCATTTTTTACTAAACATCTTTTTTATAGACTATTTTGTACACTGTGGGGGAAACATTTTTTTAGAGTCACGAAAACTTTTGCAATTTTAAATTAGGGTCATGATGAAAAAAGTTTGAAAACCTCTGCCCTACGGTATCGAACTCTAAATGCTTGAAAATTGCTCCGAATTGTATTTTATCTCTGTAGCCTTTTGAAAAAGATCCTCTAGGTTATCAATCTCAAAATGCTCAAAACTAGTTCTAAAATAAAATTTTATTCTAAATTTGTATTTATATTAATACAATTTGAAAGAAATTTAACCTTAGAATCAATTTGATGACCGAAAATGAGAATTTGGGAATTTGATGAGAGTTATTTTTCTGTTACTCCCATATAATATTTACGAGCTGTTTGAAACAAAAACTAATTATCGGAAGACTGATTCTACACACAAACATAAAAAAAACAACAATACAATCAACCGAACAAAACGAACTCAAGTTACACCAAGATCGAAGGATTTTAATTTGGTAGAAAATTGTCTAAGAGGAAGGGTCTCACCCTCTCATTCCTCTCTTCTATAAGTCAAAACAATGCTCATGCTTTAATTCCTACTGTATATTACATATAAATAAAATTGTAGTGTCTGTCTGTGATTTCAAAATATAAGTTTTTTTCTAAGCTCATATGGTTATTCACACATTACCAAAACCTAAACACATACTTATAATTTTTTGTCTGTTTGACTGTCTGTCTGTTTGTTTGGCCGGGCTAATCTCCGGAATTTCTTAACCGATTTTGACGAAACTTTCATTAACATACAGAGGACTATTCAGAGAATATTTTAGGCTTTTTTTATTGCGAAAATATATAAAATTCATGTTAAAAAATTTTAAAATGTTGAACAAAATTAGGTATTTTATGGACATACACAGTATTGGGGATATTGCGTGTCTATTTCGATCTTTGTCTTACATTATGTACAGATCACAGCTACCTCCACCAACTAGATCCAAGTGCCTTTGTCCTAATCAATCATCATTTCCATAAAAAGTCATATTAAAAAATGTAAAA
>JAGFPH010000309.1:399383-413962 GCA_018207615.1 Philaenus spumarius
GCTGCTCTAATCAATCATCATTTCCATAAAAAGTCATATTAAAAAATTTAAAAATGTAACAATTATGAATAAAATTAGGGATTTTGTGGAAAAATGTTGGGGATAGTACGCATATATTTCGACCTCTGTCTTAAATTTTGTACAGATCACAGCTACCCCCACCACCCAACTTATATCCAAGTGCTGCTCTAATCAATCATCATTTCCATAAAAAGTCATATTAAAAAATTTAAAAATGTAAAAATTATGAATAAAATTAGGGATTTTGTGGACAAATGTTGAGGATAGTACGCATATATTTCGACCTCTGTCTTACATTTTGTACAGATCACAGCTACCCTCACCACCCAACTTATATCCAAGTGCTTCTGCTATAATAAATCATCATTTCCATAAAAAGTCATATTAAAAAATTGAAAAATGTAAAAATTATGAATAAAATTAGGGATTTTGTGGACAAATGTTGAGGATAGTACGCATATATTTCGACCTCTGTCTTACATTTTGTACAGATCACAGCTACCCTCACCACCCAACTTATATACAAGTGCTTCTGCTCTAATCAATCATCATTTTCCATAAAAAGTCATATTAAAAAATTGAAAAATGTAAAAATTATGAATAAAATTAGGAATTTTGTGGACAGATGTTGGGGATAGTACGCATATATTTCGACCTCTGTCTTACATTTTGTGCAGATCACAGCTACCCTCACCACCCAACTTATATACAAGTGCTTCTGCTCTAATCAATCATCATTTTCCATAAAAAGTCATATTAAAAAATTGAAAAATGTAAAAATTATGAATAAAATTAGGGATTTTGTGGACAAATGTTGAGGATAGTACGCATATATTTCGACCTCTGTCTTACATTTTGTACAGATCACAGCTACCCTCACCACCCAACTTATATCCAAGTGCTTCTGCTCTAATCAATCATCATTTCCATAAAAAGTCATATTCAAAAAATTGAAAAATGTAAAAATTATGAATAAAATTAGGGATTTTGTGGAAAAATGTTGAGGATAGTACGCATATATTTCGACCTCTGTCTTACATTTTGTACAGATCACAGCTACCCTCACCACCCAACTTATATCCAAGTGCTTCTGCTCTAATCAATCATCATTTCCATAAAAAGTCATATTCAAAAATTGAAAAATGTAAAAATTATGAATAAAATTAGGGGTTTTGGGGACAAATGTTGGGGATAGTACGCATATATTTCGACCTCTGTCTTACATTTTGTACAGATCACAACTACCCCCACCACCCAACTTATACCCAAGTGCTTCTGCTCTAATCAATCATCATTTCCGTAGAAATAATACAATATACAATAATATGTTTGCATTGGCGTCACCATGGATCGCTCCGGGGTTGGCGAGCGAAACGAGCAGACGCAGAGCCCCTAGTGTAAAATAAAATGGTACATAACATTTAAAACATATTCTAGTGCTAAACCACTTCTACGTAATACCGACTTCTTAAATAATTGTCTTCAGGGGTGCCCACAGCATGGTTTGATGGCGCAAGTTGCGCCATCAGAATTTTTGGGGGGGAATCAATTTTTGGGGTGCTTTTCACGGTTTGGGGGGGAATTTTCATATGTTCCTTATTAAAATCAATATAAAATATGAAGATTTGACGATTCCCCCCAAGAAATTAGGAGATAATCTGTTGTTTCTATGTGTTAAAAATCTCCAATTAATCGTGTGAAAGTGCCGTATTATTGACAGCCAGGCAATTCGACTACTACTGCTTGTAGTGCAGTGTAGAGACGAGCCGATAGAGGGTTCCGCGTGTGGTGTAAACAAACATACTGTACTATAGACATTTACAGCATTGAGAGCCTGCCAAGGTCATTTTGCAAACAACTGCCCTCCCCCTCACAACAGTCCCAAAACCATGGTGTAAAACGGTGTAAGTAGATAAGGGGTGCTACTCAGAAAGACGAGTTTTGGACGGGTTCAGCGCATTTCATCAGATGACGTCACGGCTCGAATTAAAAATGCAGCCTTTCGTCCAAACTGCGTTTGCGCATAAATCATCAACAAATGTCTTACAAAGTGTATATTTTTGGTTTCTGTATGAAACGTGCTTTCCAACAAGTATGAGTTTAACAATACAAATATGAAATTTACTATACCGAATTACCTTCATTTTATGCTCTTTAGATTGGTGATTTCGAAAATGACGTGAAATAAATAGTAAAAAAACTTTCCTACTACACATAAATATAGTGTAGAAAAAGTTATTATTAGAAATAATTTGCATATTATTAGAAATATTTGTCTAAATTCAAATAGGGTTAAAGGTTGACTATTTTCTAACTTCAATTCAAATTTACATCGTTATAAACTACGTTTAGTTAGCTTTAAAACGATAACAAATTCATAATTTTTAAATGAGCGGAAGTGAGTAAACAAGTTTGTCTTGTCTAATCAAAGAAAAAAACTTCTGTTCAAGTTATAAAAAAATGTTTTTTCATTGAAAGTAGTATTACTATTCACTTTTTTTAAACTAATTTTTAATACAAAACAGTTTTATTGACTTATGTATTGCTTGCTTCTTTTTGGATAGAAATCACTTTCTTCATTTTTATGGTTGTCCATTTTACATACATTGCAGTTGTATTTTCGGAAGAAAAATCTGTTCGGTGTATTATTATTTATTTATTTTACATATTTTGTAGTTTTGTCCTACATTGTTTTGAACATTGTTGGTCTTATATTCATTTTTTGACCCTTGATTCCAAAAAAGTGGTTTTTACAAAATGTCGGTCTGTATGTATACAAAGCTAGAGCGAAAACTATTAGATCGATTTCAAAAAAAATTGCACCAGACATGTAAAGTAGGCCTGTATAGATGCACAAAAAACGGGTTAGAACAATTTTGAAAAACAACTTCCTTTTTGGCCAAAAAACCCAGAAAAAAATCAGTTAGGGTATTATTTTTTTTATAAAAAAAACGGCTCTAACAATTTTGATCAAATTTGGCTTATTTGCAGCCCTTAATGTACCCTACCCTACCACATGCAGAAAACCGTATCTTTATAAAAATTCTTGTTTAGCTAATAATAATAACTGATTTTTAGGGGTTTTTTGTCCAAAAAGGGAGTTGTTTTTCAAAAAATTTCAAAACCTTTTTTCGTGCATCCATACAGGCCTAATTGACGTGTTTGGTACAAATTTGTTCGAAATCGATCGAATAGTTGTATCTCTAGCTAATAATAATAATATTTATTAGTTAATCTCCTAGTTTAAAATCACTTCTCCTACCCCTCCTACAAAAAAGAAGTTACTGTGAATCTGTTTAATAATTTAAATATGTTTGTGAGAAAGTATGTGCCAGTTTCAGGTACCGTTTATTTGAAATGTGTTTGTTTTATAACCTTTCTGTTGTATATTTAACCCTAATGGGTGTACAATTTCTGTAAGTTGCTCTGTTATGGTTTTAATGATTTCAAATTATCTAGTTCCCGTGTTATTGTGGTTTTCCGTGATTCTTAAGTATTTTTTGGTGATGTAAGTTTTTTTTTTGAAAAAGTTGTTCAATATCCTCGGATTCTTGGGTCTAGTGTTCTATTCTCCATTGTTATTATAAGTTCGCAAATTTCAGGTCTTAAACCCTGTATTTCATGCGCTATTATTTGGTTGTCTTCGACGTTACGGTATGTAATTAATAGATTGATTTGTGATTTGGCTGTCCATCTGTAAGCTCTTGAAGCCACTTATTATCTGGATATAAAAGTATGTGTATCTTCAGATGATTCAGATGGTAAGCCGTGATATTGGGAGGGTTGAACTAAGAGTATTTTCTCTTTCCTCTCCATTTCAGTGTTTGTTTTCGTTTTTTATTTTATTTGGGTGTTGTCTTGCTTCTTCGTAGATGTGTTCGTTTTTCCTTTGATTGGACCATTTGAAATTTTGAAAGATCACATTTGAAAATTTTTGAGACATCTCATGATTTTGTTCAGTGATATCTTGTTCGATGAAATTTGACCTGGTACGTCCGTTTTGACTTCCATTTGCAATCGAGTTAATGTTGTGATTGAAGCGACTAGTGCGATCATAGCTCTGCGATTATCGCTGGAAGATAATCGCGGAGCGATGATCGCCGTCAGACTGTTGTTATTGAAGCGATTATTCTACCAGTTGCCCGTTCATAACAAGACAACAAGACCATTTTGAACAATGCAAAGCAGGCGCCCACGATTATCGGGAAACTAACATCTAACGCGTCTGTCCTGTTAGTTTTATTCTATTAAGTTTTTTTTGAAATCTATTTGATATTATTAATTATTATTATTATTAGTTATTTTTTGTTACTTATTTAAAAATCTTAATTTAGGGTAGGCCTATTCGTGTTTACCCCAATACTTACACTTTGTAACTACTTTTCAATCAATGTCTAATTTAATCAAAATAATATTAAAACAATTTTATTCTCACTTAATTTTGTGTTGCATGAAATATCATTTATTTGTATTATGTTTTTGTATTCTTCCAAATCGGTTAAGTACCTACTACTGGTCTTCAAAATGTATTGTAGTTTTTATTGTTATTTTCTTACAACATTTTCTTAGTTATTATAAATGAATGTAAATTTATTTTTGTATTTGTCAACTAAATATTACTTTTTTTATTAAATTCGAATAGCTAGTTTAATACTTTAACATGTTACATTACATACGATTACCACCAATAACAAGGATTTCTTTTTCACCAAGCATTAGAGGTTAAAGAACTTATTTAATATTATGATGTCTTCTGATACTTTCAAAAGTAGTAATGTGTTGTTTTTGTTAATAAATCTTACTGAATTTGTGTATTTGTATTATTTTATAAATTACGTAGAAAATCCTTTTTCCATAATCATATTTTTATGAAAAACTTTAATATGTTATTGGATTTAACTGTAAACTTTAAGTTACATAATGGGTTGTTTTCAGAGAATAAAATAACACTTTTAAGAAAAAAAAAACAATTATGCTCAATTATGTTTTTTTTTTTTTAAATGGCATAAAATGTCTACTTTATTTGGGCGAGTGAACCCACAGGCGGGTTTTGGGGGGGATTTGCGCCATAGACTTTGGGGGGGATGGGCACTCCTGATTGTCTTAAAAGAAAACCACCTGAGAAAGTTATTAATGTATATTTTTGCCTTTCCCGAGAGCTAG
This sequence comes from Philaenus spumarius, assembly GCA_018207615.1. Taxonomy (NCBI): domain Eukaryota; kingdom Metazoa; phylum Arthropoda; class Insecta; order Hemiptera; family Aphrophoridae; genus Philaenus; species Philaenus spumarius. The sequence continues at coordinate 404,568 of JAGFPH010000309.1, forward strand.
GGGGGTCGCAGCCCCCTCTGTCCCCGGGTATGGGCGCTCTTGCTCACACAAATAAGTAGTGCAATAAGATATATTAGTATACTTTGTTTGTTGGATTTTTAAATTCAGGATTTTTACTACGAACTTAGTTTTGTTAATCATAAGCAAAGTGTTCCTAAGGCCAATTTTTTAGGCTAATCGCGGACTCCCTGATACGAGCTCGCAGACCACACTACTTTGAAGAACACTGCTCTAAAGATTAAGCGGATAAATTAAATCCATTCATTCATATGTCAAATGAAAATGTAGTATAAGAAAATCTAAACCATGCACTCCTACATGTTGCATTTAGCTGTGACGAAGTAGGGCTTAGTATGTAGCACAGCACGCTCGTGTGTTACCCTCCCTCTATTGCTGGAGGCAAAAAACTTTCTATTCCTTCGAACTAGTTCACTCCAAACTCTTTAATTGCTCAGCATAAACCTATCATTTATTTTCAATTTCTCAATTCTAACTTGTGGCAACCTCAGCAAATAAATCCATAATTTTATTTTTAACGGCGAATTTGAATATGTATTTAGTTGTACGTATATTTTGATATTTTGAAAACTTACCACACTCTATTGTTTAAAAAATGGAAAGAGATATCCAAAATCTGTTCTCGGGACAGTTATCCATCTTTTATGACAACCTTGGAAAAGCTATTTGAAAAAATAAAACAAAGAAAACTCTAATGGTAAAAAATCTAACCAGGACTGTATTTTTCCTGAAACTAATTGAAATGCACAGTTATGTGAATGTTGATTCCCTTACTCATCAGTACGAGGCCCTTTTTTGTCAAAGTGATGATGACAGTGTCGATTATAATGATTAAAGTAGTGTTTTAAACTTGTTTCTACTGCAGGATTATTTCTGAAAACTTAAGTACTTAGAAAACTCATTTTTTCTCGGTTTCCTTTTGGTATTTTGTAATACCCCACACATCAGATTCCATAATTTACAATATACAAAGTTTGATTTTTTCGAGAATTTAGATCACTTTTTTGAATTTTAAACCCAAAAACATATAATTTGATATATCACAAGACCCAAGTAGAAGGAATTCATAATGCCTTTTTCAGAGGCGGTCATCTTGGACGCCATGTTGAATATCTCGACATGTGTGCGTGATTAGGTTTTCCCAATATTTTACTGCCATTTTATAATCTAAAATACCTATAATTTGAGACAAATGTTGTTAGTATAGTTCAACTATAAGGAATTTAAATATTTTGGCAGCCATCTTTATTTTTGATCTCCGAGTAAAATTTTAACTTATCACCTTTGATATTCTTATTCTAAAACTTATAACGAAGAGATGACGGGACCCGATTTTTTAACACTTGCCCCCAGACCAGCGGCTTAACAATAGGGTGGCAGAGCGGGCAAAATTCCACGGGCCCACAGCCAGAAGGGCCCCCGGCCGGAGAGGTCCGTGAGCACAGGAGGTTCCTAACATTTATTATTACAACATTTAGTAAAATGTATTAATTTTATCTTTAATTAATTTAAGTTACCTACGTGCATACACAAGTTAAACAAAAAAAATGTCTTTTAGAGCGTATCCGGTAGGTAATAAAATCCTTGCCACTTTTAAACACAGCGTTGTATAAAAAAAATTCTTATAGCTAGAAGAAAAATGAAGGTTTCTTGTTAGTTCATATTTTCACCGCAAGACATCTGTTGTGCGCGGGCTCTCGGGGTCGGGGAATGTTTTGTAAGTATAAGAAAGACTCCACGCATACATCATTTGACTTACGCATAAATTATTTGATTGTTGTTTGTGGCGTTCTCATAGCGCATTTTAAAATGACAAATCATTATTCTGACAATTATAACCACTAAAACTACTCCAGTTCGTTGTTCTTTTAATAATCACAAAATCTTACAAATTATTCGTGTTACAAACAATTTAAGTTTCTAATCTATCTCGTTCGCCAAGAAAATTCTCAGTTTTCGATCCGCTTTTAAACACAAAATAGAAACGTCATCTTCTACAGGAGAACTTGCTGATTTATTTCTGATTTTAATTCTTTAAGCTTTCCAGAAATGTGCACTGCATTTCTGTTACTTTTAACCATTCCTGTGACTACGGTAAGTGCCGAGCGATCATTTTCAAAATTTAAATTGATAAAAACTTATTTAAGAAATTCTGTGTGACAAGAAAGGTTACGCAGCTCAGCTATTCTATCCATCGAACATTCCATGATCTCATTAACACTTTTTCTGAACAGAAAGCCCGAAAAAGGAATTTTAATAATACACATTTTGTACTAAAACAAAAATTGTGATTTCAATCCAGTACGCTCTTGAAATCAAAAGTTACTAGAAAATCAACTAATTATAATAGCGTTTTATTGATTTTATGTACCTACTTTAAGTAGTGGTTTATTCTAAAATAAAAAATCTTTAACGTTGGTTGAGCTTCTTTATATTGGGTGGGAGAGGGCCCCATCCCATTCATTTGTCATGGGCCTCGAACTATATATAAATATAAATATTTTAAATTCTGATTTTTAATTTTAAAATTTCTGTTTGTATTTTTTGTTTGATACATAAATAAATATTAAAGATAACAAGGCTTTGGCCGCTTGTTATATGGAACAAGCTGTTCTGTAGTTTGAAGTGGAACAGATTGTTTTATGTATAAGCGGGTAGCCTGCATTCATCACTTAGTTAAGTGTTTTTGAATAACAACTAGTTTATGAGTAATATGTTTTTCTAAACGCCTCAAAACTGGTGTCATTTACATATTATTGTAATAACCAAGTAGCTCGTCAACGGAGAGTCGTAGGATTGTGATTCAAGTTTTCTCTTATTGGTCTAAATCTTGCGAGAAGATTGAGCCGTCACTTGTTTTTATTCGATTAGTGGTTCAAATTATAATATTTGTATTGGACCGAACTATTTCTAAGAATTTAAAAGAGGTGGTTACAATGAACGCAGGCACGAGGGTGGTCGGGAGGTCGGTTTCACATAACAATAGCATTGTCTTGGGCCGACCGATCCCTACACCTTTCCCTCTATACTTGTCCCCGACTATACTGACAATGCGTATTTCATTTCGCGTTTTCATACAAAGCACTAGTAAGACCCGTGAAAAATCACAGTCAGAATAATTAGATACACATCAGAAATATATCATACAAAAAAGTAATATTTAAAACAACAGACTTTATCTAGGCCTACCTAACTATGCTGTATGCTGAGGGAGGGGGGGGGGGGTTAACTCAGTAAATGTGTACTAAGCTTTTGATCCGAACAGCTGTTTTATCTGTTAGGCCTCAGCTACCATAGAAACGGTTGGCGGCGAGCGGCACAAGCAGGTGCAAGCGGAGTGGCACTGAGCGGCGAAGGCGGCTACGATACAAGCTGCCACATTGTCAGCCACTTAATACACTGGCGTATCCCGCCAAATGTTCCTCACTCTGCCTCAGTCGAAGAGATGATAACGGATTAGGAGATAATGTTGGCGGAAATATTAAGTAAGAGTCCCATTTTTTATCGTTTAAGCAAGCTAAGATCCGAAGAAAGGCGTGGGGGCATGCACCCAGTTATCCGAAATAGGCTAAGGTATGGCGAATACCACCACGTGTTTAGAGAAGAGCGATTCTTCCAGTATACTACTAGAATGCTTACATGTACATTTAATTACTTGTTACATTATTAAGCATCGGTTATTAATGAAGCTGCAGCCCGCGACTGGTACGTAGCCACTCACACGTATTCAACAAGGAAAACCCATCGGTTAGAAAATTTTCCATCGCCGCTTGCACCTGCTTGTGCCGCTCGCCTCTCACAGCAACTATCGCAGCCGAGATCTTATAGGTCTGGAAGTAAACCCCCAAATGTTCATTCTTTAAATTACACATTTTGCAAAATCCTTTCTTAGTGTGCGTCTATGACTCCACAAGAAAATACCTTTAAATTTTCGTATTTGTAACTTAAGTAAATTTTGCTCTACTTTGATTCTATGACGTCATTCAGTCAGGACAGAGTCTCTTATATAATTATAGATTTATATGCATATACTTGTAATTGTTTGTTATAAAATTGTGTATGTCTTAAAAAAGTTGGATATTTAATTTTTAAAAATAGGGTTTCTTTGGTTTAAATAAATGTAAGGGCATGTGATGGTTTTAAAGGCGTGTGAATATGTTTTTCTCAATAAAGAAAACATCGTTATACTGTTAATGATTCTTTTTTTATTTCAAAATATCTTTTCTACGAACTTGTAAAGTTTTCTCTCTTGGACTTAATGTTGTGGTGAAATTCTGAGTAAGTTCTATTCAACAGGTGTTTTTCTCCTTGATGCGCGAGCATGTAAGGAAAACCACAATCCTGCAATTTTGTAAAAATAGAAAGTGATCTTATCTTTTAAAAATGTAGAAATTTGAAATGTCTTTCGATTAATAGTTCCCACTTTCACAAGCGTTCGTCACCAACCCAAGTAGGAAAATTAACTTGTTTTGTTTAGTGGGAACATTCATTAAGTTGATAACATAACCGCCATTTTGTATATTGTTGTCGTGCCTTACTTTGCTGGGTATCAAATGCTCGTGATTTAAGGACAACAAAATGATTCCCAAATTTTCAACTTTCTACTTTCCGTTATCTAAAAGCACGGAAGGGGTCCCATACTTTTGGAACACCTGGTATATATGTCTGACTGACATAGAATCAACGTGAAGCAAAAACTACTTAAGATACAAATACGGAAATTTAAAAGTATATTCTTATGGTGTCATAAAACACCAATTTTTTATTTTAGCTGTAAAAATAGTGAAAATTCGGATAAATTAGCTGTTCGGATCAACTTAGCAACACATTCATTACCATAGCAACCAACTTAGCAAATTTAGAGTCAGTTTATTATTATTTAGCCTACAACCAACAGATTTTTTAGGTTAGATTAACAAACTAACTGCAAAAACAAACAAAAATCAACGAAAAAAGATTACTTTATTACAATTCAATTCAAACATCTGTTGTTACATTTTATAAATAAAACAGCTGATTCGGATCAAGAACTTAACATAATTTTAGGTTAGGCCTACAATGAACCAAAACTCGTTTATTTGCAACTAATTTGGCAAATTTATAATAAGGTATTATTCTTTACAACTAACTGTTTTTTTTTTAGATTAGATAAACGCAAACAAAGGCTTACTGTTTTATAAGTTAAATATCTGTTATTATATTGTTTCCTTTACTAGGTAATATCGAAATTTGTTGAATATTTAAATATTAATAGTGAAATTACAACGCACGCCGCAATTCAATTTATTGGAGATGGTCGTGTCTTTGTCGATCTCTGTCTTACATTAGCTATGTATAGGCAGGCCCGGATTACCCATAATACCATGGCCTAGAACGCATGCTTGGAGGGGGGGGGGGGGGAAGGCGCAGATCGCTGGGAAAATGAAAAATTACTCACGCCAAGATCACGTCACTGCCATCACCCCAGTCCTCTCCCTCCGGCCCCTCCCCCAATAATATTAAAATCCAAAAAGTTGGGAAATTTGAGAATTTGAAATTTTGATTTTTAGATTAAATTGCATGCAAAAACCCTAAAAAAAAACAATACTTTGGGTTTCGAAAGTTTTTATTGTTAATTACCAACATTCACAAATAACAAGCAAGTTATAATTTCCAATCCAAAAATGTTGGGCAAATCCAAAATTTCTGCACCAAATAAATACATTGTCTTCTTTTAAATGATGTTCTGGGAAATTTAGTTTCAACCCTTGTTATTGTGGCAACACTGACCAGTGTTGCCAGATTGGGTTTTTTACCAAAATGGGGAAATGCTTAAGTTTGCGGCAAATATTGGGGAAAAGAAAATGGTGGGGAAAATATGGGAAATGTTTTTCAATAATGTGATAAACATGTTAAAATTCTTATAAAATATTAAAAACAGTACTCAATGTAGCACCTGCAGTGTTAAAAATCCTACTTAAAAGAAGTTTATTTTAAACAAAAAATATGAGGGTGAGCCTCCTGGGCCCATCTTCACTGGGATTTATTCCACACAATATAACCCAGAGCCACCTTCTGCGCGTTTGAAACCCCCACACAAAATTTGGGAAATATAGTCAACATTTTAGATTTTGCCCCCCCCCCCCCCCCCTAATATTTTGTTGTAGCAACGTCCCTGCCACTAGTTATTACCAATGAATACTTAACACTTATAAGAAGCGAAATAGTAATGCTTTTGAGTGCGACGCATATGAGTCACCGAAAAAGCCTACTTCATCGAGAAACCAACAGGTTTCGCTAGCGTCAATGCGGTGAACTGTACTTTTTCCTCAGACTCGGACTGTACATTTCTCCACAACTTGGACTTTGGATCGTTCACCCACCCCATCATACCCCATCACTTTCACTCGTGCTAATTTCCAATGTTTGGGGTTTTGGTGTTAAGTATTCGTTGATTTTAGTATTACCATAAACTTAAGTGTGTAGTAGTACAAAGTGAAGAAAACTAAAATTGTTTAGTTAAAAGCTGTACCTACAATAATTGTTCAACTTTATAAATCTAATTTTTTAACTTTTTAGCCTAAATTGCCAGTCAACTTTTAAAAAATGTTTTGGAATACTATAAAGAGTGAAACTTTGTACTTAAAAATATTTCACAAAAATACACAAATGCTCCGGCACAGTTCAGAGAGGGTTCCTTTCACAACCAAGTTGTATTGTGTTGATTAACTAGCTAAGCTATTGTCGGTGAAGACATGTGATAAGAAAACTTGTGATCATGTTGAGTTTGCTTTATTTTAGATAGTAATAATTTTTGTATTAATCTCATAATTTTGTTATTTTCATTAATAATTGGTTTTTACGTTAAAATAAAATTGTGTACTTTTATATATTGCTTCCAATATGGACAATTTCAAGAGTCTGTGCAGCCTATCGCAATATTAGATCTTTGAAAAATAAGAGCTTTGTTAAATGCAAAGCGGAAGCAGTCGGAATTACTTTATTTTTGGGTTTGAATTATATCTGTCGGCCTATTTAGGCCTTGTGGGCCAAAATCCAACTTGGCACTAGGCCCACAGACTCTTGACACTACGACATTTGTCTACTGGGGTTGGGCTGGTTGGGGGTGAAAGAGAAAGTTGTTTGTGTGTGTTAGCGAGAGAGACAGATATATTCGCCGCTCGGCTGGTGCATCGAAATTAAAAAAACTTCCAATTCATTCCTCACTCTCGGCAGCCCGCAAAAAGACTGGTGGCGCTCGGAGTGAATTCTCGGTAAACTACCAACTAGTGTTCCCTTTTAGTGCATAAGGTTTCGCTTCTTATAAGTGTTAAATATTCATTGTTACTATTGTGGTATTACCACTATTTACTCAACGCTCTCGCTCTCCTTAGCATTGAAAACAAAGTAACAAAAACATTGGATTTCAAAAGAATAATTCAATCATTTGCCTGGTCCAAAGCCAGAAAGAATAAATTGTAAAACTATGTACATATTTTGATTGTCTTTAGTAAATACATAGGCAGTGTTGTTTATTTAGGAGAGTAGTTTATTTTTCAACATGCTTTCTTTTTAGTCAATAGTCAATACCTGCTTACTACAAATTACAAGTATTGGATTTTCTTAAATTTTGTCATTTCAATACATTTTCCTTGGAAAATAGTTAAAAATGTATTCAAAAGGGCTAAAAATAAAACTTTGTTAATAGCTAAAATAGCCCCCAGAGAAGCTCTAAAACATGAGTTTTACATTTAAATATGCAACAAAAATTCCACACCCCCAGACTCCCGGAAAGGGGCATAATTTAAAACTTTGGCCTAAGGCGAAATAGATGCTAATCCTGGCCTGTGTATAGGTCACCGCTCAATCGTCATTTCCGTAAAAATATCAGAATATACAATAATCTGTTTGCATTGGCTTCGCCATGGGTCGTCGCTGGGGTAAGCACGGGCGGAGCCCCTAGTGTGTTTATATTGTGTTTTGTTTATGTATTGTAAGTACTCTGTTTGTTTGACTCGGGCCGTCAAATCCTCTGCACCCCTGAGTAGGGAATAATACTAAGTGGAGAAATAAAAGTCAAATGATACAAAGTAACTACTACAATCTATAAATATTGTTGGGTTTGTCACTCTCGCTCTTTTCTACAATAACAATTATACGCATCAAAGGCAAGTCTGTTTTAAGGGTGAACTTTGACCCCTTGTATTTTGACTTTGAGACCCTAAGGTCAATTTTTATTCCTTCTGGAATGTCTAACCAACTCTCCTAAAGCAATTTTAGTGCCTCGCCAATTGTGCCTTCTGTCCACTTAATCCATACATATAATAAAACCGTGTCTGTCTCGTCTGCGACGGCATCAACTGAGAACGGCTGAACGTATAAAGCCAGGGTTTGAGCCATTAGACGCAGTATTTCTTCGGGAAGGTTTCGGAGAAATCCACGTTCGAAAAAGTCTATTCGTTCAAAAGTTGTGACGTCATTAATGACCAAAGACTACTACTATTTCTCCCTTTTTGGGCACGTTTCCGCTTAAAATTTCAGACTGGTAGCACCTGTATTCAATTTGAGATACTCATTCGATTCGCCGAGTTATTTAAAATGGTCATGAGCCGATTTTTAGGTTGCATAGTTTAACAGTTATAACACAAAAAGTGTGCGTTTTTCTTAAACTGTTAGGTTTACCGAGTTATTAAACAACTGTAGCTTTTCAACGGTAGTTTTTAGGAAAAATCTGAGACCACATTAGCGATTATAAATTTAATTCTTTACAACTTTCATATTTGACACTTTTCACCGACCCACTCTAAGGGATCAACAATGCAAAAAACGTTCATAGTTTTTTCGGCCTTAACTTTTGAACCGTTTGTCGGAAATAAGTAGCGTGCGGAAGTGTACAATGTTTACTCAAAGTAGTTTTTCAGCCCTTTTTTCCACTTGGACAAAGTTGCGGGTACAGTTAGTTAGTTAGTTAAATATTACAATCTAGGTACGCCCTTATCTCTGGCACGCCTTTGTATTGTAATAGACAGTCGTTTTTCTCCTTGGTGGAATATTTTCTTGTAAATTGTTCAGATCAATTAGTCTACAATATAGACGATCTATCTCGAATCTATTATTATCAATACGCCTAGAACATTTGAACTGTAAGTCATGACCATGATATATCATGATTAAATGTAACCTTGGATAAAGATAGAATTTTATTTCTCCACTCATAATCTACATAAAACCTACGTAAAACAAATCAAATTTTAAAATAAAACGTTATTTCTGAAACCCAAAAATAAGTTTTCTTCTACTCTAAATTATAATACATTCTACTCGGATTATGGACTGCGTTAGCGAGTTTGTACCTTGACCTTGACAAAATTTGAGTTTGTAGTCAAATGTAAAAATTT
>JAGFPH010000309.1:413972-429772 GCA_018207615.1 Philaenus spumarius
TTTTAAATACTGTAGTTAAAATATAGTAAGTTGTAATATATTGTACTCGGATTATAGACTGCGCTAACGAGTTTGCACCTTAACCTTGCGAACTTGGATTATTAAATATAGGCAAAATTTGGCTGACAATAGGCAAACTGTAGGCATAGTTAGAATATAGTAAGTTTTAATATATTCCAATCGGATTATGGACTGCGCTAGAGAGTTTGCACCTTCACCTTGACAAAATTTGAGTTTGTAGTCAAATAATGTAGACAAAATTTTAAATACTGTAGTTAGAATATAGTAAGTTGCAATATATTGTACTCGGATTATCGACTGCGCTAGAGAGTTTGCACCTTATATACTGTATATATAGAATAATCTCCTTTATATACTTTTTTAAATAAACCCCCAAAAAGAGTGATTCAGGTTGTTGGATTCTTTTGGCTAAGGAACTTGTCCGAGCTACTTAGAAAACCAACGTGTGTACCAAATTTGGACCAAATGGGAAGTAAAATGCGGCCATTAAAGTGCGAAGACATACGTATATATACACCAGGTGTCTTTAAAGTCCCCCCCATATTTTTTTTTAATTAATGGAAATAGACAGATTTGCTTTGGAGATTGTTAGCATGAACAAAAATGGAGTTTTTTGGCGTATCGTAAATTTTAACTCCTCCCCCAAAAATGGGGGTAAGTCAAAAATTTTAAATGAGAACCCCTATTGAGTGACACCTCATTTTAAAGGCCTTGATAAAAGAAGAAGGTTGGCGCTAACCGGAGGTCTGTATGTTGTTGACTCTATCCAACATAATGGCCAATCAAAGTTATAACTTTTACCCATTTAAATAACATTGAAATCTTAAAGATATTACATCTGTTATTTTTTACAAGGATTTCATCCAGTAGGTCACTCAATCTAAGTTATAAAACATAGTAATTAGTATAAAAAAAGTAAAGCTAAGTCCTCTGGAACTCCCAGTACTAGACTTTTTACTATTAGGAGTCGCCAAACATGCACAGTAACAAAGCAGTTGTAAGGTTTTATCAACCGAAAGTCCAGTACCTGGGAAAACTTTTTTTGGATATATATAATCTAAAAATATATATTTAGGAGATTATTCTGCATATTTTTTTTATACGACCTTATAGCCCGTCTGGTTCTCCCAAAATCGATCAAAACGTAAAATAACAAAAAGTACCCTCCTAAAAGTACTAAAAAGCGATCGAATTATTTATATTTTCCGTAGGTTTCTCTAAAAGGTGATGTAAAATTATAAGATAAGTGAGATGTAGTCCGTTACGGAGTTGTAGCATAGTTTTGGTGGATTCGATTGTACCGCCAAGTTATGGTATAAGTAGTATATATATATATATATATATACTTCACCATGCCGCCAAGTCAGGTTCGGGGAGAAAGTAGAAGGGAGGCACGCCCCTTAATAGTTTAAGGCTACTATAAAACCGTACTGCGCCTGCATACAAAATAAAAAATACTAAAAAATTAAAATATTAGTGTTTTCAGGACCTTTCACGTTTATAGTAAATATGAATTGTAAATTTGTGTTCAAACTCTGAAACTTAACTTGAAAAACTAACATAAAACAATATTATATCGAGATTGTTACTTTCAAACAAGTTGTGAATTGTGATGCTAGATAAAGATTGACATCACTTTAGTCACATAAAACCACATATCCTACATCCTGTGGTTTACCTTGTACTGGGATAATAGCCTGTGGAAAACATAGCCGACTATAACATTACCATACAAACAAATTACATTACAAACTACTAATCTAGTAGTTCTATGCACAGTAGACCTCGCGAAAAAAAACCTAAAACAGCTCTTTATTGTAATTTTTATGAAGAAGGGTTTTGTCCAATAGATTCTGGAAACATATGAAATAATATTAATTAATTTAATGTTAGTGAGATGTCGAACTGGATGGATAAAGGTATAGTTTATTTCGTTTCTATCCAATAAAGTACAAGGTCTGACAAATTAATCCACTAATCAATTATTTTGCATCCGTTTTTTCCTATCTCAGCGCAAATGCTGAATACGAATGTGACTTTTCATAAACTCTTTCACCTCAATTCACATTGTCCTCTAGTAATATCGACGACACCAGTAATGTAATTAGGGATATATAATGCATATAGATATATATCAATAAATAAAAATGTTGAATTAATTACATTGTAAATACATTATTATTAGACTAAATATATATTTATTGTGGATGTACATGGGTTTTCCTTTCAAACTACCTTCAAACCATCATGAGAACTCAACAGATCCAATTTGCGAAATAGGGTTTTTCGGTTTTTTGTTTTTTAAGCATTGTGAGGAAACTATCATCAGACCTATAGACGTCGTTCTGTGCTTAAATTGAAGCTAATAACATGCGCAACAACATCTCCCCCTTCATATTTACCCCAATAAAATGGACTTTACCCATAAAATAGGTATTTTCCCCGATTTCAGGGCCAAAAGATGACCAAATCTTAAAATTTCACTTTTTCGGAAAAATTCCCAATTTTTGGAGGGCTGTACCTTAGTAGGCTACCTACAGAACTGGTTCTGGTCTCAAATTGTAGCAAAATCTACTTTAAAAACGTAAATAACATGTTTTATGAAAAACGCATAGTTTAGAAGATATAGTAAAAAACCGAAAAAGTGGGAAAATTTCGCGGTTTTTTAGTGCTACGTAGTAAGCATAGGTCTTTCGAAGCTGCAAACTTGGATGTACTGTACACTACAGGTAGTGGTCCTAACAACGTATTAAAAAATCAGAACTAGCCGTTATTTGGCGATTTTAATGTACTTGTATGACTGGCCTATATAACTAACTAGCTGACACGTACGGCGTTGCCCGTGGTGGTTAGTATTTTCAGTCTTTTTAACGTAATTGTAATCTTTTGAAGTGTTCAGTTAGTGAGTGGTATTTGGCTTTTATATATATAGATCTTAAATAATAAAAGCACTATTGTCATAATAATAAAAGATCTGAAATTATGATTTTAGTAACTTTGATCCCCCCAAACCCCCCCTAAAATTTCGAAATTTTTCATACCCTTTCTTAGAGAGCGCCTAAGGCCCTAGAGGAAGCTACATACCAAATTTCATTCCAATCCGTTCGGGCGTAATTTGAGGATGATCAAAAACGCATTGAAAACGCAAGGAAAAATGCAAAAACGCCTATTTCTGGCGTAATTTTGGGAGAATCTCAAAATTTTTTTAACAGACTACTTTTAGGCCTTAAACGAACCTAAGTAAAAAATTTCAACATTTTCTGCCAATTAGTTCTCGAAAAAGCTGAGAAAACGCAAAAAATCGCTAGAAAAACGCGAATATTGGGCGTATCTTTGGGATGTTTTCAAAATCCGTTCTTAGTGCGCGTCTAAAGGTCCAACTGAACATGCATGACAAATTTGAACTCATTTGGTTCAGTAGATTTTTAGTTCTGCTCAGTGGCGGATTTACTTACTTGGGGGCCCGTCACACCTTGACTTTTAGGGGCCTCTTGTCTGCTGTTAAAAGTTAACCTTTTACATTTACCCATAGGAATGAATTTCGATAATTAACGCTTGTATGTTGTAAATAAGTTTATTAACTATCACTACAGGCTTTAAATTTACATTGGGAAATATTTTTTTCAATTAGGCCTTTATGAATGTATAGAGAAAGTAATTTTATAAAATGTTTTCAAGGATCCACTGGGAACAATAGTAGTAATAATTTTGATATTAATAAAATTTAAGAAGAAAAAACTGTTCTTAATATCAACATTTTTTATAATTTTTTTTCTGGCTTTCTGAGCAGCAAATGTGCCTATCAGTTTGTCATAACTGATATTTTTCAAAGTTTCACTTTCTATATACAGTATCTTTACCCCGAAAGGATCTTTCACCCGAAGCATTGGATATTAAAATTGTAAGAAAGATTTTCATGATCGTTTCTAGATTGTGAAAGGTTTCTTTGAGCCCGTCGTTTGTCACTATAAGCTTATACCATTTTTCTGGACAATTCTTACTCACGTTCGTTCCTTCATCTAAAGTATTTGTAGTCTTGGTTTCTTCAAAGATATTCAGGAACTCATTAAAGTGTTTGAACTCAACAAAAGTGACCTGTCGACGTCATTAGAATAACATTTCCACTCTCACTTTCTATCTCTTCCTTGTAAAATTACTTCGTTATCTGTTAAGGATGGAGTTTACAAATTACATTCTTTTTTTCATCCGTTTGATTTCATCTTCACTGCATAGTTTTTATACTAATGTCAATGAATTTTGGGCTGCACTATCTATTGCTGAGAAATCTTCACGTACATCCAAAACATTAGTTTTATAAAGAAAACAGTTATTGGAAAAACAACAATTAAGGAAAAACCTAAAACATTTTGAAATTTTAATATTCAAATTTGGGGCCCCCAGGATCGCTGGGCCCCTCGCACCTGCGACATGTGCGATACGGTAAATCCGCCATTGGTTCTGCTGATGAATGAATCAGTGCCATTTCACTTTTATATAGATAGATAAAGGTTTTAAAATAAGAAATTTCGTACCTATTATATTTTATTTCTTGCTTGTGTTTATAATTTAATGAAACTAAATTTTTAAATACGGCTTAACTCAGTTATATTTGCTTCATAATATCAGTTTTGAATTTGTTTCTTTCTTTCGATTAAGAAATGTTTACAGTTTATAATTTTATAATTTAGGTACGTTGAAAGAATTGTTTACGCTTTATTACAATTTGTTTAACGTTTAGTTTGATTGTGTTACTTTAAAAGTTTTTTAAAAGATTTATTTTTAGGGGCACATAAAACCAAATTTACACCCTAAAATATTATGGCACATATTAATGTTGAAAACATTTGAAAAAGTAAAAAATAAAGCTTATTGATTCATGGGATTGAACCAAGAATAATATTATGACACATATTAATATTGATAACATTTGAAAAAGTAAAAAGTATGTCGACTCACAGGATCGAACCAAGAATCTTCATAACAGAAGACATCGACTCTAACAATTATCTAACATTGGCACAGTGTAATCGAACAATTTTATGTAATAAACGTTGAGGCTCATTTACAAGGTGCATAATAATATCATTAAGACTTTATTTTACAAAATCGCTACAATAAGTCGTTTTCCCAGACTTCAAGGAACATTTGTATTCTGTAATCTCATACAAAATAAATGTCATTTCGTTTTGGTAGCTTCTTCGTAGATTCTTCGGATCTTAGGCCGAGTTTTACTAAATTTCTGTTTTCTCTCGTTCCCAGAATCCTAAGTCAAGACTGAAAGGCTGGTAAAGAAAATATATCTAGATCTAACTAACAGTGTAGAACAGTCAGAGGTTAGTTTATTTCGAAGTAAGATAAGTTTGAGCAGAGTTAATTGGGGTAAAAGGGAGTGGCAGTTTTGATTTAGGGAAGAAACCTTTCCCAGAACTCGATACCTACCACTAGGGGAGGATAAATTGCTTAACTGTTTCTACAGACAGGCAGAGATAGAGAATCTCGAAACATTAAAACATATTTTGGAGAATATTAAGAAAACAATATTATTATTTATTCGTTTCTTATCTGTGCAATAAGTTTAATACAAACATTAACAATCGTTATTTAATTATATTACAGTACTACTAGCTGTACCCGCGAGTTTGTCCATGTGCAACAACAAATCCAGGCTGATTTCAAAAAATACCTTAAAGCAAAACTATTCACAAAAACTATCAGACGTTTTTTGCATTTTTGACCCCTTATTAGATCGCGTCGGAGAAAAAAAAACAAATAAGAAAGTTGTAGAGAATTAAATTTACAATCGCCCAAGTGGCCTCGGATTTTCCCTAAAACCTACCGTCGAAAACCTACAGGTGTTTAAAAAGTCGGCAAACCAAAAGTTTAAGAATAGCGCACACTTTTTATGATATAACTCCTGAACTATGCAACCTACAGAATCGGCTCAGTGACCAATTGAAAGAACTCGGCGAGCTGAATCCAATGAGTATCTCAAATTGAATATAGGCGCTACCAGTCTGAAGTTATAAGCAGAAACGTGCACAAAAGAGGGCAAATAGTCGTCTTTGGTCACTAATGACGTCACAAGTTCTGAACGAATGGACTTTTTCAAGAAGAAATGCTGCGTCTAATGGCTCAAACCCCAGCGTTATACATTCAGCCGTTCTCAGTTGATGCCGCCACAAATAGCAAGGATTGGAATGATTTCAAAAGAAATACTATCAGTTACAATGCCATTTTACAGTTCTAGACCTGAAAACTGGGGGGGGGGGGGGGGGGCAAGGACACTACAGAGTCAATACTTCCCAGTCACAGGGGGATTGAAAAATTATGAAAAATCAACCTCCCAAAAACTCCATTTCAGCATATCCCTGGATAAAAATCAAATAATCATTTAAATAAAAAAACGTAACATTGAGAGACGTTTATAAAAGAATAGGACAACTTAACGAATTTTTTAATTAAACTCTTTGTCTTTAAATTTTAATACATTTTTAGGATGTTATAAAAATTTTTACTAATAAAAATGAAATATTCAACAAAATTCATTTTCTAAAACGTTTTTTGAGTATTTGTTAGTTTTATAATTTTTTATTGAAAATAACAACGTTTTCCCCAATTTGTCTTAAGAAATATATATATATTATAAACATAGACCCAAGGTTAAAACTACTTAAAACTTCTAAGATCTCATTTTGTCTGAAATTTAAATTGGATCAATGAAAGGCCAAAATCCACAAAAAGAAAAAAAAATACATAAGAGCCTCTACGTTTCAGGTGTCAAAGCACCCCTTTTCAAGAGCTGGGGATAGAAATACATATAAATAACAGATCATTAAAAATGTAGGAAAAAGTTTAACAAACACATGGAAAATGTGTACATTACGTTGTTTAATTTGAAGGATTTTTGTTTTCTTTCTGGATAAAAGTGTTTGATTTATCTAAATTACAAACAAGCTTGTAGTGTTTTAATTCAAATGATGTGAGAATGTAATTTATACTCATAACTTGAGAGGATATCTCAATATGAAAATTTCTAATAAACATTGAAATAGATTAAACGCCTTCGTCAGGTATTAAAAGGGATATTTCCAATTCAAAACTGATGAAAAATAAAACTGTTTTCGTCGTACGGTTTCCGTTAGTTTTTTCGAAACAATTTATTGAAATAGTTTTTCGTTATTCACACCCAAATCTATACAAGTCCCCACAATTAAAAAAAGAAAACCGACGAGGTATAAGAGCATAAGGATGACCCGGTAAACTGGGGGGAGGGGGTGCATTCGACCAAATATATTAAATTTCAACTAGAGGCTCGCGCCCACCGAACGCGGGAAGCGGGAGCGACGCGAATTAATATTCTAACATTTAATAACATTTCTGTTAAATTACTCATAGTTATAAGCACTCTAAACACACGTCTACACAATCAAAGCACAAAGCACTGCCTACCGAGTAGGAGTAGACACCTGTTGTGTGACTAGTGACTGTACGGTTCCCGCTCTATTCGCGCGGGAAAACGCTGCATGCAGCGAACCAGGCGGGACGACGCTGCGTAATGATCCCGCGACAAGATCCCGTGGGAACGATTCGCGTTTGGTGTGCGCTCTCTCATATCCCGCCGTTGTTTTACAGTCCCGCGCGGGAACTTCCTAGAACTAAATTCGCGTCGCTTCCGCTTCCCGCGTTCGGTGTGCGCGAGCCTTAGATCGTGTATGCAGCAAAATGGCGGATAGCTGGTAAAAAAGTTTTTCCGGCCAAATGTTTACATCTTTTTATGTCTTTAGTTTTATAAATATATCCACCCCATGAATTACCTCGGATCGTAATATTAATTTTATTTAAATGTGTAGGCCTATAACCGAATACGGTTGGTTTTACGAGTATATTATGACTACGAGTAAAGAAGTTTTTGTTTTCGACCGTTTGTAATTGCACATAAAGTAGCTGAATAACATTTTAAAATAAAAAAAGACGATTTAAAACTGTTACCATATATTTAAACTAGGGGCTCTACCCCTGCTCGCTTCGCTAACCAACCCCTACAGCGACTAGCGGCGAAGCAAATGCAAACAGATGATAGTATTGTACAATCTGATATATTCACAGAAATAACGATTGATTAGGACAAAGGCACTTGGGCATACGCAGTAGAGGCAGGTTTTTGTGTGTGAATGACAGGATATTTTTTGTATATAATATAGCGATATAAACCTAACCTAAAAATATCGTTGGTCGTTAGAATTAACTGTTTCTAAATTTGCCAAGTAGGTTGATATGGTAATAAATGTAAATGCTTCCAAGGAATGTGTGTTGGTTCAGTATAACCCTAACGTAAAACCGTGTTATGCTTTTTGATCCAAATCGGCTGTTTTGTTTATAATATGTAACAAGATGTTTTCATTGTAATGCAGTAAGCATTTTTCGTGGATTCGTTTGTGTTTGCTTTTATTTTGTTGATCTGACCTGAAAATGCTTGGACATAATGTACGTATAGCTTCCTGGATTGTATATTATGAACGATATGTATTAGGTTGATTACCTTGTATATACTCCGTCGATCGATCCAAATTGGTTTCCAGATGGATTACCGGTTTCGACGGCTACGCCGTCATCATCAGATCCGTATTCAAAATAAAGTACATATAAACACATAAACATGTTACGATACCACGAACACAATTCACTTAATTCATGTGTTTTTCACTTAATTAAGTACTCGAACCGATACTAACGTCGGTACGCTAGAGTCAAATGTACCAATTTAACTAAGTTTAATGTGCCAAGACGACGCCTTAGCAGGCTAAACAACTTTATTTTGAATATAGATCTGATGATGACGGCATAGCCGTCGAAACCGGTACCTAATCGATCTGGAAACCAATTCGGATCGATTGACGGAGTACATACAAGGTAATTAACCTAATACATATTCTTTCTAAAAAAGCTGTTGCGAAGGATAACAAACTGATTATAAATTTGTTTGCTACGGTAATGAATGTAAATGCGTACAATAAACATGCGTTGCTAAGCTTTAGATCCGAATCAGCTGTTTTATCTGTTGAAGGGCTGCAAAACCAATAATTTTGTCCATAATTTTTACAGTTTTTAAATTTTTAAATAGAAATCCTAAATACTTTCGGGATAAAAAGTAGCCTAAAGTCTCTGAAAAGTCCTCTACATGCAAATTCGTCAAAATTGGTTCAGCCATTCCGGAGATAAGCCCGGAGAAACGGACGGCAAAAACATAAAAAACATATGATTAGGTTTTGGTAACGTGTAAATAACCATACTGGCTTAGAAAAGATTTTTACTATGAAATCACAGACACTTAAACTTTATTTATATGTATAGATAAAATGAATTGCGTTTATGGGCATAGACTTCTTTTAAATATTGTTAAACATAAGATTTTTAAAATTAGGCCTATTAAAGAATATAATTTTATTAAAAACCATGGTATTCCAATTCCGTATAGAGCTTATTTGCACATTTTGCATAAAATTAGCGCAATATAAATAATTACTGCTAATGATAACTAATAATCAATGATGTTATGCAATTAACTGTTCTTGAATTTATAAAATATTAAGGTCTAGCACATATAGATAGTATTTAAATTTATTGCAGACGTTGGAACAAAGTATCCCGAATATTACATTTTTATTTGGGCTATTGGATTTTGTATTAGCCTACAGACCCTTGATTTTGGAACGCTCCGCTATGAGAAGCTTATAAAAGGTATACAAAATCATTCTGTTTTACAATTAGTTATATGCACAGATATAGTTCGCAGTTATTATTACCTCACAAAATAGGTAATTGACAGTTCTTTTACGGAATAAAAACTATATATTATGTATATAACGAGGGTGCTACGCCCCCTACTAGCTTCGCTTACCGAAGGTGAAGCAAATGCAAACAGATTATTTATAGGTAGCGTTGACCTAAAACCTGACGCATGCGGAGTAGGGTTTTGCACGAATGGCAGGATTTATTTTATATAGGCCTAATAGACGGATTAAAATAATTTCGTAAAACTTTGTACATTCGCCACGCCTTTTCTATTTTGTGAAAATAATAGTGTTTGGCCGTCAGCTGATCATACTTTCACGATATCAAACTCTATCCATAGATGAGCCACAGATACATTTCCAAATATATATATTTTTTAATATCGACGCCTACGTTATATATTCGTTATCTACATACAGCCTACAGCAACAAAAAAAATTAATGTTTCTTTGTCTTTTATAGGCTCACAAACTAATCGACCGATTTCACTAAAAATGTATCTATATTATGTAGATATTACAATTACTGTACTACAATATAAGGTTTAAAATGTTTTCGCTACCCCTACACAATAAATATAAATTTAACCAACTTCCTACAGGCTATAAAGCTAAAATTGTGTAATGTTATTCGTAAGTGATATAACAAACCATTTGCAATTCGATTACTTAAGTCAAAATGGAATAGTTACTCGTATCGAATAAATTGCATTAAAATGAAACACCCGTATGTTTAAGGCTCGGCAGGAGTAAAAGTATTTCTGAGCTGACCTCAGCTCTCCAAGTGGCAGAGCTGTACACTACTAGCATTGAGTTTGTGTGCGTTTCATTCTTTCGCTTCGCTACCGAATATAAGCTTCATAAAGGCGGAAAATATAGAGGGTTACAAACGTAACCCTGACTGTAAACGTATTGAAATGCGCATGCGTGACAATGTATGCGAGTATGTGTTTTTAAACACAGCTTTCTCTCACACTTTGAAATGTAACGGATATATTATTTTCTAGTATTCCTCCGCGAGCAACAAGTTGATGCGATAACCACCAGAGTGCAGGCTAAACACTCGAGTAAGTATACAAATTCGGAGCGCACATGCTTCCACAATAAAGTAGATTTGTTCGTCATGAGCCATCCAAATTTATTGAAATTACTTTTATTTGAAAGATAATTAAACTTTGAATGTGGTGAGCTTTAAACATTTTTTATATTTGCATTATTCAATTAAACAAATCTCAAACTTTAATTTTGAGTTATTAAGTCAAAGAACAAATTTCGCTAGAAATTAAAATTAATGATATCCACATTCGTTATGTCCTAACCTTTAAAATGACATATTCAGAATAATGTGCTGATCATTTTTACTCCAGTAATCTTGTTACATCGCTCTTATAGCAGTTGAAATTCAAATTCGTGGTTGGGTCTGCCGAGCCTTATACGCGCTCTACTACCTGCCCTGATCATAAGAATCTGATTTAACCTCAAAATTTATTTTTCAATGCACTCACTAAATTATGTTCGTTAATTTAATCTAGGTAGCCTATAATATATTTAGTAACCAAATCAAGCAATCGTAAAGCATTGCCGAGTCATCTAGTTTTCTATAAAATTTACATTAGGCTAATAATTAGAAACAAGAACACATGTTTTTTATAGATTAATAGTCAGGTGATTTTACTAAAATGCAAAAAAGGTTATGCTTGCATATTAATCGAACAGCCATTTCTCCGCATTTAAACATTTGCACAAATAGCAAATAATAATAATTTTACATAATTATATTTACAAAATGCTCTAATATAATGTGTATCTCCATTTTGTAGGTTAAGTTGTTGTTTATGAGTCGGCCTAATAGTCCTCGGGACCAGACCTTAAAAGTATATGATTACCTAATTCTTGAGACCGTAGGCCTATATCTCTTATTTATGTCTCTTAAATTGTCGGTAGCGGTGCGTTTTCCTTTGAGACCCCGGAAACTCATTGATTTGATGCGGGGAAAATGTATGACTAAATATAAACTTTCTTGTAATAGGAAGTTTTTTTTATATAGAAAGCTAAAAAGATTTTGTCAGACAAATATTATTGGTTATTTCTACGGATCCGACACACCGAATATGGCACAGTTTTGAATAAAATTTAGCACCTAACTGCCCATTCTGGTTACTGCTCATAATCTATTCTTGTTACCGTACCGGTACTGCTCATAATCTATTCTTGTTACCGTACTGCTCATAATCTATTCTGGTTACCGTACTGCTCATAATCTTCTGATTACTGCTCATGATCCTAGTATGGTTACTGCTCATAATCTATTATGGTTATAAATGAAATTTATAAATAAGTTAAGTCCTAAAATCGAGTGACAACTTAATTAAGCAAACGGTTTAAATATTGGTTAGGCAGAAAATGTTACACAAGTTAGCTGAAGATGTTTCTAAATATTTATAAAAAAAACAAACAAAATTTAAATTTTCATAAAAATGTGTACCACTTTATGTAAATAAGTTCAGTCCTACAATCGACAGTGACAACTTAATTAAGCAAACAGCATAAGGGATAGGCAGAAAACGTTACACAAGTTAGCGTTAAATGTTTGCGTTCTTTTTATTTTTAAAGGAAACAAAAAAATTTAAGTTCTAACAAAATTGCAATTTTTTTCATACAAGTTTTTACTACTTTATTTAAATTATAAATAAACCGCTTAAATATGGGTTGTACAGAAAAAGTTACACAAGTTAGCGAAAGAAGGTTGTAAATATGTTTTTATTTTAAAAGGAAACAAAAAATGAGAGTTCTAAACAAAATTGCAGTTTGTTCTTATAAGATTTGACCACTTTATTTAAATTATAAATAAGTTTAGTTCTAAAATCGACAGAGACAATGTAAATTAAGCAAACTGTTTAAATATGGGTTAGACAGAAAAAGTTACACAAGTTACCGTAAAATGTTTGTAAATAGTAAATATTTAAAGGAAACAAAAAATGAAGTTCTAGACAAAATTGCAGTTTGTTCATATAAGATTTGACCACTTTATTTAAATTATAAATACATTTAGTCCTAAAATCGACAGAGACAATGTAATTAAGCAAACGGTTTAAATATGGGTTAGACAGAAAACGTTACACAAGTTAGCGTAAAACGTTTTTAAATATTTAAAGGAAACAAAAAATGAAGTTCTAAACAAAACTGCAGTTTGTTCATATAAGATTTGACCCCTTTATTTAAATTATAAATAAGTTTAGTCCTAAAATCGACAGAGACAATGCAATTAAGCAAACTGTTTAAACAAATATGGGTTAGACAGAAAAAGTTACACAAGTTAGCGTAAGATGTTTGTAAATATTTTTAAAGGAAACAAAAAATGAAGTTCTAAACAAAATTGCAATTTTTTCGTACAAATTTTTACCATTTTATTTAAATTATAAAATAGTTAAACAAACAGTTAAGAATCTTTTTGGTTAAAAAGTTAGGAAAGATGTTTGTAAACATTATTACAGGAAACAAAAAAATTAAAGAGTAAACAAAATTGCAGTTTTTTCATACAAGTTTTTACCACTGTATGTAAATTTTAAATAAGTTAAGACCTAAAATCGACAGTGACAACTTAATTAAGCAAACGGCTTAAATATGGCTTAGGCAGAAAAAGTTACACAAGTTAGCGTAAGATGTATTTACCCTAACTCTATTAAATTCTTATCAGTCATATTACAAGTATGACTGCTATCTCAGTACAACGATAAGAATGCAAGTCGGTCGTCCATATCTGGGAATTATAAATCTATTTTTTATATAGATAACTCGAGGTTGGTAAACACAAACAAAAGATAATCTTGGAAATTACTGAGATATGTGATATTACTGTCTTGTTCTTAAAACATAATATTTAAATTGTACAAGATTAAGGATATTCGATATATATCGATGCATCGAAAACATCGATGTTTACGATTCGATACATCGAATCAATCCGATGTATCACAAGGGCACAAATAATATATTCGACGCATCGAAGTATTTTCATTCGATGCATCGAAATATTTCAGAATTATACCTACTGAATGTGTTGAAAAATTATTATATTGGCGTTGGCAACACTAACTGTTTTATATAATACGATATCATCTGTTTGTTCTATATAATACCAATAATGCCGTTATTCGTTTATTCATAGTTCTGTTAATATGACGTTATTGGTATTTTTAGGATTTATTGACGCATGCTTTAATGACTTCATTCATATGGAAAGTTAAGTCATTTAAGTTTTTAATAAATAGTTGATTGTTATTCCAACAATGGTAACTGTTCACCAGTTGAAGTATTTTAAATGGTCACATTGTATTTTAAATTACTGTACTATACATTCTTTTATATTCGAATATTTCTCTTTAAACCAGAGGAAACATTTCTTTAAGATGTAATCATCTTTCAAAGCTAAGATGGCAAATAATTTTAAACTCAAAATGAAAATAGTAGGCTAGATAAAATAGGTCATAGGCCCAATATGACTTGTTCCAAAAAACCTAACCTAAAAATCAGTTTAAAAATTAATTCTAATTTAAAACAGCTGCTATGGAAATCCATTGAACATCACTGTACATTTTTAACCAGCTGAAGTATTTTAAATTGACAAATTGCCTTTTTTCCCTGTAGGCCTATGCTTTTCTCTAAACACAGACTTTGCATATCATATAACAAAAGCATCCGATGTTTGAAAACATCGATGTTTACTAATCGATGCATATACATCGATGTACAAGTTGCGATGTATAACTTCGATGTTTGTATCAAGTTCACATCCCTATACAAGATAAGATCAAAAAGTTCTAGAACTTCGAAAACCAGTCGTCACAGCAGCCATGATCGTTGTTCGTTAGCACTAGCAGCCAGTGACTAGATAGAGACAGTGTGGCCAAGTGAGGTCTTCTTTCCTATTGGTCGGCAGCCATGTTTATCCTAAATTCTTATCTGTTTCTATTATATTTGTTAAATTTTTTGCACGAAAAAACAGAATACACTTTTTAAGAAGAAACACAGTTTTTTATTTAATTCCAATATAAATATCAAACTGTAACAATTAAATCGCTTGTTTTCCCTTTATAAAAAAAAAAACAAAGAGGTAATTTCTCTTATAATTACAAAGAGATACAACACTAATCTTTACATTATAATTCTGAGCAGATGACATTACTTTTAGGAAAAACATGGCGGCCACTTTCATATGGCCACACTGTCTCTATCTAGTCACTGTATTGTTCAGTTGGCATTACTAGAGTGATCAACTGTTTGTTTATTGTTATTAGCCCAGTCAACGAATGATTCTAGAAGGAAAGTCAATAAGCGGAAAGACCAACTATGGTAGATTGTTTGGGGTTCCTAGTAGTATAACATACTAAAAGTCCTTCCTTGACCCTAGGGGTGGCGGAAAAGACGGAGGGGGTTAAAGGTCCCATTTTTAGATTTTTGCCTATATCTCAGTATAGTAGGGGTTGGTCCTATAAAAAATATGCACGTATACAAAATTAAAGCTGACAAAATTCTCTACATTTTTCATACCTATAGTATTTTTGCTACCTGTAACCGTTAACGAGATATAAGCACCCGAAAATCGGTAATTTTCGAAAAAAACGTTTCTTCGCATTGAAATACTTTATTATTATTTGTTCCCCATGCGGTCTAACCTCGTGAGCTCTCTCCAGTTCTTATCTCGCTGTAGTTGAGTTATATAAACGTTGAGTGTAGGAGTTTTGCCTACGGGTATCAGGTAGAAAGGGTCCCCATCCGCGAATTCCTCATACTGCGGAGTTTTGCCTACGGTTGGGGGTGGGCGCGAGAGGGGGAGGGGGAGAGAGAGAGATTCCTGTAGAGAAGAGAGACAAAGAGACTCTTCTAGCGATTATAAAAGAAAGAATTCTGCCAGGTACAAAAATTATCACTTTACAGGTACCGTATTATCACTTTATATAATTAGAATTAAAAAAAAACTAGAGGACT
>JAGFPH010000309.1:438474-456623 GCA_018207615.1 Philaenus spumarius
TTAAGTGGGGGGGGGGGAGTTGAATACTGAAACACCAAATTAATCATATTACAATATTTATTTTAAATAATTTTAACATCAAAAGGTAACATTGTATGATTAACATTACAATATCACAAGTCAATTTGGTAACATCATGACAACGTGGTAAAGGTAAAGGGTTAGGTATAATTGTCAATAAGATAAGGTAACATCGGCAATTCGGTAACATTGTAAGATTGAGGTTAATGTTAAGTTTTTACATTAATATCACACACACGCATACAAGAAAGAAGTTAGTATAAAATGTACGGCGGTCTCGTCTTTAAGGGGGCGAATTTTTCACTGGAATGAAAGGGCGCCGATTTCGAAAGGATGGCGCCCTATACAATAATGTTGTACCTGTACCTGATCTTGTCTATCCATAAAGAGGCGCCAAAAGAAATCCGCGTTTCTTTTAATTCCCGAAAAGGGCGGTCGCGTCTTTAAGAGGGCGAATTTTTCATTGAAACTAAAGGGCGCCGTCTCTGAAAGGATGGTGTAGGTTGTCTATAGCGGTGTAGGTTGTCTGTCCCTAAAAAAGCGCTAAACAGAAATAGGGAGTTTCTTTTAAAACCCGAAAAGGGCGGCCACGTCTTAAGGTAAACATTTTTCGTTGCAAAAAAATTTTCGGAAAATTTTAAAGGCGCCTTGGTCTTGAGGATTTTGTCCGGCGCCCCCTCCCTGGCAGCGCCCCATGCGTCCGCATGTTCCTTGCGCCGGCCCTGAGAGTAGACTAGAATTATTCTGCTCTACTCGTGTAAACCTCTTCAGTAGAGTTCATTCTACTGACTAGTAAGTAGTAGAAGTTCACTCTACCCATGTAAACAGTAGAGAAGAGTTGGAAGGAAAGAAATAAGAGGCACTAAATAGGATCGTCAAAGTCCTGAGGCAAGGTAGTCTAATGTCATCTCCAACATTACTCTACAAATTATGGCATCACTCATTACAGTATCATTGCGTTTGAGCCAGTGGCGGCTCGTGAGTAAAATGCTGGGGGGGGGGGGGGGCACACACCACCGGTGTGTTTGAACATTTTGTGTATTTTAGTGAGTTTTTAAGGCAATCTAGGTATTAAATTTGTGATGCCATATGTTTCTGAAATACTTATCATATGTAAATCTGAAATACTCTACTTAAATACCTTTAGTTATATTGCTTGTAGCAGAAGTCCATCCTTCTTTCCGACTCACTAGATACGTCGCTATGCGCATGCTCGGACGCCGTCCCAAGCCTTCCATAAGGCACAAGCTTAGACGCGTCATAGCACCAGCAGCCCCCATCACTACCACTCTTTATATAACTGCATGGTAATGGATTGGGACGTTCTGGCCAGCGCCCCACGGCTACAAATACAAACTTCTCGCGCTATTATTGCGTTTTTTTCCCTACATTTTCGATGTATGTGATTGAAAAAAACACTCTGGTTAATTAGATGTATAATTATAATTGAATGGGTATTTCATTTTTTTTCTTTTTCAAATCTTTTGGAGGGGCGGCGTCCGAGAGCCCTTATGGGCAAGCCGCCACTGGTTTGAGTATCCAATTACGTACCCATTCCCCTTTTTTACTTCTTGCATCCTCACTCGACACCTCTTATGAAACCTTCGACAAAACACTAATCAAATTAACTAAAAACTTTCTCTCAATTTTGTCTTTATAATAGACACAACAGAATCTAAAACAAAATAATTCGACCACGCAGCTGAGCCGCTGACTTGAGTTGAGTGAATTTCCAAAATTAAAGTTATATATGTTTTTCGGTTTTAAACAACTATTTGGGAAATCGATCTACTCACGAAGGTGCTTCCAGCATGTACCAAATATATTGCCATAGGTCACCGCGGTAAAAGCGGTGGATTTAATTCTGGTAATTTTACGTTTTGATTGTTTTTGGGGGAACCAGAAGGGCTATAAGGTCGCGTAAAAAAAACAAAATGTGCAGAATTATTTCGTATGTCTATTTTGTTAAAGAAAACTTTTAATTCTAGTACGAAAAATCTCAAAACATTGTTACTTCCTGTCAAGAAATTGGTCTACTTCCGGTCAATTTTTTTGGCTAAGGAACTCGTCCAAGCAACTTAAAAAACAACCTGTTTACCAAATTTGGACGTAAACTGCGTCCGTTAGAGTGTGCACACATACATACATAAATATATACATGTAATGTATGATTTTTAACGACACCCCAAACGTGTTCTGGGCTCTGGGGACCATGATCGGTGCTCATTTGCTACTCCCGACCATAAGGGCCACTGCAATAGCTCATTTTTCCTATGGACATTCGCTAAAAACAGAGAATTCACCATTTTTACCTTTCTGGAAACACCACTCAACTGACGTGTGAATAATCCAGGTAGAATAGAATGGAATGCATTCTACTCTACCTTCAACCCGACCCATGTAAATCCAGCTTAAATAAAGTGAATTGAAAAGATATTTTTAACCTACACATTCGTGAAGTCTGTTACGTCTATTTAATAGTTTAATCTAAAATGTATTTACTAAACATATTCTACCAGATAATAACGTTTATCTGTTATTGACAATTTACAAAGCAAGTAAATCAAGAACTTTTCCTTAAGTAATAGCTTTATTTTACTGGGTAGCCTAAAATCTATTAACGATAAATTTTTTCAGATACTTAAAAAATGTAGATCTTTTTCTCTAACATTCATGAAGTTATACATTTTTGTATATCTACGATTTCAATATACTACCGGTTTGTAAACAATCAACATGTAAAATAATATTGTTACTAATTTACAATTTCCAGCTTATGTGTGTTGATAGATCTCATCTCTTTATATGTGACCATGTCTTATATTAAGAGATCAAACATCAATGTTATATAATATCTGGCATCAAAATAGCAGTTAAAGCTACAATAACAATTAATGTTATTTATATTTCCGAGTTGTAAAGTAAAGATATTTTGACAGGAGGAGAGATACTCCTACAATACTAGGCCTACCATATGAATAAAGCTGTTTCACGTTTAGGCTATATTTGAAATAATTGTGATAAAGAGGGATGGATAGGTTTATTTATTTAAATGACTAAATAAACATGGTAAATCACTTATAACCTTATAATTCTGTTTCGCTTAATTGAACTGTAAATACCTTGTTTATAGCGTTGTGAAATTATTAGAAACAACAACGTACTAACTAAACAAATATTAATCGGTTCGAAAATGAATGAAAAATAGTTGAAACTGTTATCACCGGAAAGAAATAAGTGGACTGTGAGCAAAACTTTGGATTTTTTAAAAGTATGAAACTTTTGATTTTGCAGCAGAAGTACAATGTATGAGATCTTTGGGAAAATGCTTATTTTAAAATTTCAAAACGAATAACAAATAATAATTATGATTAATTGTAGGCCTTAACATTAGATTTTATTTCTTTATTGCTTTTCACCAAAGTAATGGAAAAACTAGATCACACAATAGCCTATAATTAAACTTTAAAAGAAATACCATATTAATTTGTTAAATTAAGTATAAAATTGAGTTAAACCTACATTAAGGAAAAGAATTAATTAGACAACCAACAAATTTAATCAGAAATACCAAACTTAATGAAGTATGAACCATGCTGTCACTTCCAATCGCCCAGAGGAATATTGAAATAGAAGGTTACGAAATTTACAATTTAATATTGGTCGACATTTTAAACTGTGGAGTGTTGGACATGTAATTGTAGGTAAAACTATGCCAAATTATGCCGAGCCATACTCAAACATCGAGTGATATACATCAAACTTATGACCAGATACATTTTTAAATATGTTTTGCCTGTTATGTATCAAAGGTGTGCAGGCGACAATTTGCATAATGATGTGCACTGTTTTACGATTTTTTCAAGTGAAATCTTAATTAAAATCACTAAAAATAAGAATAGGCATATTTCCAGTCCATTCACACTAAACAAAACTTTCTACAGTTGTTATGTTTCCAGTTTCCACCACTAACTTTTCACACATGGGGTAAATTACTAAACATTTTGCTTAGACACCATTGAATAGACTGAGTTCCAAAATGGCAGCCAAAATAAAACCACGTATGAGTAAATACACAAATTGACCCTTTTGTGCATCTTTTGTTTCACTTACAGTAATTAAGAGATAATTATAGTGTACAAAATTAACAAAACAGACGTTTGAGGTCCTTATGGTATAAGGCAAGGTAAAGTAAGATCATGAACAAACATCAAACATTTTTTTTACAAAGAAACTTATAAATCGAGACTTATTGGACATATTTACTTCAAATTTAGTTTGCTAAAGTATATAGTTACAGATTAATTATATACCAAATTGAGGAAATTGTTTCAAAATGGAAACAGATTAAAATGCTTAAAGTGACATTTCTTGAAAAAATCTTTTTTTTACAACACAAAAATATTCAAACTATTGCTCACTCAAATCCTTTCCAAAAGAAAAATATCCAGTTTTTGGGAATCGGACACCAAAAACACTGCAAAACAGTCATTTAGATCCATCAGGCGGTTTTTCTACACAGTATAGAGAACTACATCAACAATCAAGCAATAAGTATTATATTTGTACTGTTTAACCTGTTCGCACTTATTTGAATTCTGATTTATCCATGATTTGATATACAAATTTTTTTAAAGACGAATTTTCCAGGTTTAAATTAAAATTGGAAGCCAGAAACCTAATATTTTATGGAATAAGGTTTATAACTAAAGTTCACTGTCTTGTGGTCTATTTGAGGCTACATTGGTTTAAAAACTCTTAAGTTGCAGGTTTATAACTAAAGTTCACTGTCTTGTGGTCTATTTGAGGCTACATTGGTTTAAAAAACTCTTTAAGTTTTCACGCAAAAGAGCCATTCCCTCAATAAACGTCCAGTGGCTATACTACAATAATAATATTAGTAATACTTATTGCTCCTATTACTTAAATAATTTTTATAAATGTTCTGTATAATATACCTATTTAGGATTTTTGAGGTTAAGTACTATACAGGATTTCTAGTCCCGTCAATAAAAACGATCATTATTAATTCTTCCTTTCTCTAGTACCTCGTTTACATTCAGCCACTCGCACTGCCATATTTACTTCCAAGACAGGATCTGACAGTGAGTGTGTACATTCTGCCTATACTTCCCAATTCTATTTTGATCTCGGACAATGGTGGACGCTGCCGGTCCTTTGACTTCCATACATGAAACTGCCAACGAAGGGAGCAGTGGGCAGTGAAAGTGGCAAGAGTAGGGGCAGTACGAGTGACGTGTGGACTGAATGTAAACAGGGTGTAGGATTTTGTAGGGAAGTTTCCCTCAGCACATAGCTTTTCAAGGGTATCTACCCTGGGTTCCTAGTTGAATTAAAAGATAAATAATTAAATATATAAACATTCTTTTATTTTATTTTCATATTATTTACAGTTTCACATACTCTTATTCAATAGTTTTAATTCTTCCTTGAACACGAATTGCCTTGTCCTATAGTGGAAGATAGGGCTGAGTATCTAACCTCGACATCGCCATGTTTTGTCCTGGTGTCGCTGTGGTGGTCCCCTTGTTGTAATGCCTTCATTTTTATTTTATTAAAAAATGATTATATTATTATTGATACAAGTACATTCAAATGAGTACAAACATTTAAACAATAACCGAAGTAAGGTTAGTTGGGGTAACGGGGCCATGGGTTATTTTTATAACACCTGTGAGAATCATTTCATTTTAAATAATTGGCAACACTGAAGGACAATGGCTTCTTCCTTCAACAACTAGTCTCATGTCCCTTAAGCACTGCATTTTTTGTGTAGCAATTTTTTTTCAATTTTGTAGTGCAAAGTTTCCATAACAACGTGGCGTCATCTTAATTTTACCAAATACCTACAGGTTTACTGTAAGTACTACCAACATTACAGATATTTTAGCATAAATTAGGAGCATAATATAACCTTGAAATGTTACTGCCACCACATTTTTCTTTTAGATTATTAGCTTGAAGGGATGGCCCAGTTACCCACAAAACATTTCAGAAAAGGGGTAAGTGGGCCATGTACTTGGGGTATCTGGGCCCATCTTGGACCCAGATATCCCAAACACATCAATATCATTATTATTTTATTACATCAAGAGAATATTTATAAATAAAAGAAAATGAAGATATAGAAAAGCAGATGAAAGCGAACAGGAAGACTTATCTAACAGGCTGCAAGAGAAAAAAAAAAAAAACAGTTGGAAAAGGTGAACATTTCCAAACCCGACACCATGAACAAAATTAAAAAAAAAAAACTCAATAATACTTATGATTAAACAAGTGAAGAAATGGATCAATTATTTGTACATGATAGTGATGAAAATTAAGATTTTGGTAGTTATTCTGACGAAGAACTAGATAAACATGATGTGAACTCAACACAAGTGAGTAAATATTGTGTAGTAAAAGTCTACTGAAAATCAAAAGAAAATTTCAAGCTGTATATAGCAAAACTGAGTACCAAACAAATGCTGGTTACGTCATGTTTTTCGTACATTATTTCCAAACAATGAAGTTTATGGAGACAGAAGAAGAATCCCACATTGAAAAAGAAGACATAGTAAGAAAGTTGTCAAAGCCTCTTAAAAGCAGCTCTGCTAGATTCAAAGATAAGACTTTGTGCCGTTATTCGACTTCCGCAGTATTAAAATCTTACTTTCGCCCAAAACAACGTACTTCCTTCTTTTACCGACACTATTCTTGTTCATGTAGTTCCCTTTTTACCGCTAGGCGGCGACTCGCTACAGACATCGTTAGTTGTAACTTCGCCAGCCTTTATCTGAGACTCGACCAGCTGGTAAATCACGTGACCCTACTTTAGACCAATGCACGTTGGCTCTGTTAGACCTGCGATGACTGTCCGTTTTGTTAAAGTCGCCTGATGTCATGGCTTTGTTCTGTTCTCGTTCTTAATTTTATAATGACTTAGTCACGAGTTTAACGACTGTGCGAAAATAATTATCATGTCATTATTTTAAGTCCTATTCTTCTGAATACCAGGTATGTGAAATTATGTTTGCCAAATTGAAATGTCTTTCGCTGTCATTCTATTTAAAGTTGGCTTTGTTATAAAACCTTATTTGTAAATTTGCTACTATGTAAGTTTAAGCCTACTTTAATTTTGTAAATAATTTTTCAAACTCTAAAAGTATAACTTAAATTTGTGTAATTCAATTTTCTTCTTTAAAAACTTTCCGTACAGCCTAAATATTAAATTTTTATGTAACTAGCCTATTTTCAAACTAAAGCCTAGCTTGAACAATTTATATAATTTTTTATACAAATTTAAAACTGTGTAATCCTTAACAGATAAGAACCTTTAAAAAGGCTATAATTTAAATAACTGTATCTCCGATATATTTTGAGTTTATAACCAAAGAACATTTAAAGTTTACCATGTGCTACTTAGACATGTAGTAACAGAAAGTAACATGACAAGTTAACTTTGGTTAAGTCTTGCATTAACAGTTAACTCTTTTATTTTAAAATACCTGCTTGTCATCTATTATCAAAATATATTACAAAGGCAAACTCTTAACCTAAAAAGCTTTTCACCATGCTTGGTTTTATGGCCTACTTTAATTCTAAAAAAGATGTTATTTTGTTTTAATGCAGTGTATTACTGGTGGAAGTACCACACCATGTTCTGGTCTTAATTGCAAGTACTACTCATATGTTCTGCTGCTAAAGGCAACTCCAACATGCAACTTTAATAATTATTTTTCTGCGACAGTGTTTTTCTTCAAAATAGCTATGGAACAAAATACAATATTTTCTAAAATCTGCAGTGAACTTTATAAGAAACTTTTTGAATAGGCTGTGTACTTTTTTGTTTTGTAACAAATGTATAAATCTTAATATATGTCTTTTATAATTAATAATACTTGGGAGGAGCAGCTATAGCAATTTTCGGACCTCAGCCCTTAAAGGGCTCTATTAGAAATTATATATACTTTTTTTACAGAGAGACGTCTCACAATTTCATTTATTTTTTTTATTATTTATTTATACTTAGCTTTACAGTTGGCCAACGACATAGATGTTACTTATTAATAAATCCATGGTACTATATGTCAAATTTTGTAATTTTGTCTAAATTAATTTTTGTATAAACTTTGTAATCATTATTAATGGGGAGGGTTTTTCATCTTTTAAATTTTTAGGGAGGGAACTTTTAAAATTAAACTTAATATTGTAATCTAACCTTTTTCATTTTTTTTTGTATTTTAAGGGCATGTAAATTTTCTATTTTTATTTACTAAGGGCATATAAATTTTTTGATTTTGGTTAATAAACCTAAATTGAACCTAGTTTTTTGTTTATTGAGTTAACCTCAAGGTATAATAAGGATTTGTAAGTGATCAGCTGAGACATTTCTGCAGTTTGGTGATTTTTGTTTTAAAGGTAAGTCTTTGAACATGTCCAGTCTATGTGGCCCAGTATAGCTTCCGATTCTTTTAATTCGTTTTTGTCTAAGACTGGTACAACTTACACCCAATCGTTGTGTAAGAGTTCTGTTACATTGTTGATAACTCGACTATGGTGTTGTCCAGGGGCGGATACAGGATTTCATTTTAGGAGGGGTCATAAGAAGTCGAAAACAACATTACCAAGAATTTAACAACAACGGGTTAGGGGAATTAAAAAATACGTATAAACTCTATGGAATAAGTTTTTAATGCATTTCTAGGTAATAAATATTTTCTTGCAAGAGCAAAAGTTTCTTGCAGATTAAAGACGAAAATAAACCATAATTATTGAAGAGTTAACAGGAACGGCATTAAAATCATAACTCCACAACACGATCATTAAATCCACTTTGTTTTGTCACTAAATTTAAAACAACATAACACAAGCTTTCACTTATTTAAGTCATACAACTCCATACAGCGGCACGCTCCGTAAAAAAATTTTAGCCCAACAAATACAGATGTTTTATTGTTATTGAATTTCAACAAGCGACATCCACAGTAGCTTTAAGGGTAGCACATAGGTATATAACAACCATAATTATCAGGCAAGGAAATTTTTGGGTATTTTTATAAACAAAAATAACAATAAATTTGGACATTTTGGGTTGTTCGTTGATATTATACAAATTGATGCAAGTATCACGATACTTCCAACGAAACATTTGTAAAGAATTAGCCTAAAAAACCTACAAAATGGTTTTTGAAAACCTCAATCGGACCATTTCTCACCGAGAAAAGTCGGAAAACGCTTAAAAATTACTATTTTTCAAAAGTTCATATCTTTGTTAATTTACAATATTTAGGGCAGATCTTTTGAAAAATT
This sequence comes from Philaenus spumarius, assembly GCA_018207615.1. Taxonomy (NCBI): domain Eukaryota; kingdom Metazoa; phylum Arthropoda; class Insecta; order Hemiptera; family Aphrophoridae; genus Philaenus; species Philaenus spumarius. The sequence goes on from JAGFPH010000309.1 coordinate 447,808, forward strand.
ATTGTTTAGTATGTGTACTTCAGACAGGCGTAAGATGAAATTTGACACATTAATAATTTTTGCACAATTGCAGTTTAAAAAATGTATTCCATTATCTTGCATAATGATGAGAAGAAAACTGCAGGCTGCGCGCAAATTTACGCGTTTCGCGCTATGTTCTGAAGCATTTTTATTATACTTTATCAACCTCATCAAAAAATCACAAATATGCGAATTGTAGATTTTAAGGTCTACTTTCAGAATCCGCTTGGTAAATTTAAAACGGGCCACTCACGTTAATTGGGCAAATTATGTAAAGATAATGGGCCTACATTGTTAATACTGAAATTGTGCAAAAACTATTAATGCGACAAATTTAATCTTCTTCCTGTTTAAAGAACACATGATAAACAATCATTTTTTGAAAAATCTGCCCTTAATATTGTAAATTAACAAAGATATGAATTTTTTTTAAATGGTAGTTTTTAAGCGTTTTTCGACTTTTCTCATTGAAAAATGGTCCAATCAGGGTCTATAAAAAACAATTTGTAGGTTTTTTTTTAAGTATCCTGATCCATTCATCATTTTTTATAAAATTTACGAAAAACCCAAAAAGTCCTAATTTATTGTAATTTTTGTTTATACAAAATGTGCAAAAACTGCTTGCCTGATAGATTTTGTTTTTTACATACCCTTGTGTTACCCTTAAAGTCACTGTTGATGTCGCTTGCTGTTAAATTCAGTAACAAAATTAGACTTCTTTTTGCTTTATAGGCTGGACTAAATGCGCTAAGACAATCGGCGCAATGGTAGGCCTACATATTTCACAGACAAGACCTATAGCTGTAACCCATGAACAGTAAATCAGGTTTTCGTTATATCAAACGAAAATATAGAATTTACACTAAAAATCCATATAAACATCAATGTACAAGTATATTGATTTGTACTAGATATATCGATTACAAAATATGCTTGCTCATTGGTTGAAAAACTGTCAAATCTTAAGGGTTTACAGAAAACTTCATAATATCTCAAAAATTATTATAAGAGTGGCGAATGATTGGAAGACAATGTTAGAAAGTTCAAATCTTGACGAATCCAAAGGTAACCTTATATTCTTTCAAAACAAGGCTGTCTAACGATTATGAGCCTTAGAAAAGTGAAAAGTTTTGTCTTTTCTTTTTGTTTCTCGTGCAGCGTCATCTTTTTCGACAACTACAATTACAAACGATAATTACATAATAATATGTAAATATATGTTTTAGAACAAATTTGTAAATACAAAAAATAATGTTTAAAACATTTCTTTTCCAATTGTTTTTGTTTTATTGAGATTGGATGATTTATAGTGGGTGAAATATTCAACACAATCAGACGATACAATAATGCTGCCTGCCACTTGCTCGGCTGGCTGAGACGGCAGTATAGTGTTATTTGGCGCTTGTAGGGTTAAATCCAACATATTAATCAAGCCTTAAAAATTTGGGGAGGGGGGGGTCATGACCCCCATGACCCTCCCCCTGTATCCGAGCCTGGTGTTGTCAAATGACTTGTAATTTTTTTTGGAGGGATTTACATGTTTGCCAACAGGCCCACTTATTCCAATTCAAGTAACAATTTTTTCTATGAAAGCTAGACCATTATGGTCCAGGTACCGTACCCCAATTTCTAGAAGTAAAACTGGGCACTTCAGGCTTTTATTACTTTTTTTTCTTTATTTGCAAATAAAAATAAAAAATGACTATTATATATTTGATTACTGCATATTTTATTATGAATAAAAAATATTTGAGATATTAATATAATTTATTAGTGGTACACAGACAAGTACAAAGTTAGAAATACATGCTCATGTAAAATCATGGCCCAGGTACCCATGACTGACCTTACAAAGTTTTACAAAATATTCACTACTCCAATGAATTTTCATTTACATTGTATTATTCTCTTTCAACTAACATTATTTGAACAGTTTTCTTAAACTTTTTACATGTTAGCATCTTAATTAAAGTGATTTGGTAATCTATTGTGTAACTTTAAGCCTATATAATAAGTGTTTTCATATAATTTCAGAATGGGATACAGGAGCTGTTCTCTAAACCTTGTGTAGTAATAATGAACATTTTGGACATCATAAAAATAATCTATCTATTTATGCACAAAAGCAAGACATTTAAAAATATACATTGAGGGTAGTGTTAAAATTTGTAATTTTTTAAATACTGATTTACATGACTCAATTCTATTTAAAATATCATTGTTCAAATACATATTTTTTAAATCCTAAAAATAGTCAATACCTATGATGAATTTCTCCATAATTCAATCCCATACATCAAAGAGCAAAAACAAGCACAATTTTTAACATAATTTTTAAGTCAACAGTGTCTCTCAAAATGTACATTTGAAAACAAATCAAAATAAATTTTTCTATATGTAGCCTCCATGTTAAATTGTGGTCAATATTTACACATAAAACTCTACAGTATTATTGTTAACACTCACAAGACTGCCAACAGATAATATGTCTCTGTCAAATAGTTTTATTTTTCTGTTTGAAATTCTATTATTTCAGTTTTTGAACAATTTAATCCAAGTACCTTAACATCAAACCAATTTTTAGTTCTGATAACAAACTTTTCATTGACAGTTTTAGATCAAAATTATTATCACATTTCAGAATTATCAAGGTGACATCTGCATACAGTATAACCTTTACATGATTAATATTTAATGGTAAATCATTTATATAAAATACATAAAGAATAGCAAGGGGCCAGACATTTACTCTTGTGGTAATGCATTCTTAATTTCACCCCAGTCTGATATGTACTTGTTATCTCTTTTGTTTAGTATAATTCTTTGTTGCCTGCCTGTTAAGTATGATTTAAACCAATTTAGAGCAACTCCATAAAAATGGAGCTTTATAAGCAAGATCTGGTGATTAAACGATCAAAGGCCTTTGATAGGTCACAGAAGACCCCCAGAAATCTGTAACCCATCCAAAGCCCCCCGTCACATACTTGATCAGCTCTGCAGCTGCATCAACAGTACTATGCCCTGTTCGAAAAGAAATCCATATTGATTTTAACAAATAATCCTCCTACATTTAGATAACCACTAAACTGCTCATTAGCGTTTTTTTTCAAATTTTTACTATAAACTGGTAAAACTTATACAGGTCTATAGTTGTTCAGATCATCTTTATTGTCTACATTGGGTTGCTTTGTAGTGTTTCTTAGTATGGAGCTCTTGAGCCCTTCAACTGATCCTGTAACTAGGTTTGGTCCCTCTTACTGTCCCTGACTCTTGTAGCTCGTTGCATTTCCAGGTACGACTCGAATTCGGCAGGCTGACAAACAGATATGATCGGACGTCACCATCTGTGGAGCTGTTTCCAACTCTAGATTCTAGCTCAGTCTCTTCTAACTAAAACATACAAGCTATATTTACATCATTCTTACCAGAATCCACTCTTCTTCTTCTCCACTAGCAAACAGGAACTATCATAAGTCGACTGTGGTCAGAACATCGCAGGCTCGCCATACCCACGCGACCGGATACTGCGAGTTCACTATGCCCATGCAGTGTCCCCGGGTTCAACACGCCCATGCATGATCATGGGTTAACACACCCGTGCGGTATGTTACGTGCACAACTCGCCCAGCGGTATATCACGGGCTCAACACACCCTTGCGACGAGGTACAGCTGACTCAAAACGCCCATGCCATGACCACGGGCTCAACACGCCTTTTGAGTATGTTGCGGGCACAACTTGCCCATGCTGTGACCGAGAGCTCACGGTATGTCAGGGGCTCAACACACCCTTGCCATGGGTCAGAAAGCTGTGGACCAACTCTTATTCACTGGCTTTTATGGGATAGTTGAAGAGTGGGATTGGGACTGTTAATTTTAGCTGGAACGGTTTGTATTAGAAATCTAATTGGGAACTGTTTACTTTAGACTGAACTACTCCTAAATGATGTTTTGGTAACCAAACGAAAGTTTTCACCAAAAGTATATCCAGGATATGTTTTATGTTAGTGTGATTTCATGTAGGTTGGTAAATTATGTAAACTATTTTAAACACTTCATTACAGTTTTTATGATCATCATTGTCTGAAAATATTTTGGCCCCTGTAGACCAATTGGAAAAAAACTACCCTATCAATACGTAAATATTTTAGCAAAAGAATTGAACACACTAAAAATCTAAAATTTATTTCCCAAATAAATTGATTACTTAATAAAAGGATAATATGTCCGTCTATGTGACTTTTTTTGTACTATAAGTAGTTTACTTACTTTACATATATTGTTGACTGACGCCTTTCGGAACTAGTTCCATCTTCAGATTATTGCTCTATTGAGGTCGTTAATACATTGAAATAAATAAATTACAGTACAACACAACACATATACACGCGCACAGTAACACAATATCACAAATAATACAACCGCGTGTGCACACCATCGAATACTTTTAACTACTGAGGATACGCGGGATCTCTGACTTGAAGTACCGCTTACTGTTTGCATTTCATATCAATATTCCTAGCAAAGTCATACAAGAAATTGGGCTTAAAGTTCAATTGATCATTTAACATATGTTCTGGACTTTTTAACTTCGCTTTATATATTTCATATTCCTCAAGTGCGTCCATTTGTTTGCTCTTTTTGCATATATGTAAATATTGGAAGTTCGTTTCAAAGTTAGAATATGAATGGTTTTCTTCCATAATGTGGTGTGCATAATTAGACTTGGCATAAGTTGCTCTGTTATTTGGAAGATGTTCTTTGAACCGTGTTTTGAAATGCCTCCCTGTCTGACCTATATAAAAACACTCACATTCGTTACAATTGATTCTATAAATCCCTGACTTCTGTTCCAACGGTGTTGTTTTTTTAAGGTTTAGTAATGTTCTTGATGTTGTTGGAAGTGCAAAATGACATGGTTACATCTATCTTCCTCAGTGTGTTGGGTAGGATAACCCCATATTCAGTGGATCTGAAGGTCTTTTTTCCCCCTTCTTTCAGTGGTTTCTCCTTATCCCTTGTGTATTTTTTAAGTATTTCATCCACCATGGAACTCCTGTATCCGTTCTCTACGCCTATGTATTTATGGTGTTCAATTCGCTATGGAAATCTTCCTTAGTGAGTGGTATTGACATTAATCTGTGTATAAAACTATTGAAAGCAGCCATTTTTTGCGGAATTGGATGGTGGGATTCCGCATGAATCGTGGAAACAGTAGTTGTGGGTTTTCTGAAGAAGCCAAAATTTTATCAAAAGCAGTATAAATTTGGAAAATAACAATAGCTTGAAAAACAACATTGAGTTTACCAACAGAATCAATGAAATTAAATCACAACCTACCTATAAAATGGCATCATTCAATATTGTTAATCTGTACACCAATGTCCCAGTTCAGGAAACAATATCTATATTAAACTAACTGACCCGTACGGCGTTGCCCGTGGTAGTTGGTATTTTCAGTCTTTTTGACGTAATTGTAATTCTTTTTAAGTGTTCGTTGAATACCTGTGCGTATCGTACTGTGGTCATGAAAAAAAGTCTACGCTATTTAGGAAAGTACTGAAAATTGTATTCCTGTAAACTACTATCTAACATGAAAAAGCTTTAAATATATCGTTTTAATTTATAGTTTTTACTAAGTTTGACTTTCACTTAATTTCATTGACAATGTTGCGAGCACCTACGGCCTTAGAGGAAGCTACGTACCAAATTTCATTTCAATTCGTTCTTATAGGGATTTTTAGTAACTTTGACCTCCCTCCCCAAACCACCCTAAAATTTCGAATTTCTTTTAACCCTTTCTTAGCGAGGGTTTAAATTAGCTGGGGGTCGTAGAAAAGATATTTGAATCACTTTGTAACATCCGCGTTAATTTAGGATGTAACAAACTGGTTCAAATAGAGTTTGTAATTTTAAATGTATAGGCCTAATTAGTATAAGATATATATTGTTTAGTATTTAAATATACAATATACAGTATGTATCAAAATAAAGCTACGAATGTGATATTTTAATGGCATTTAGTTTTGAAACGTTAAGGCGGGGCCCGTTACAACGCAGGTGAGCCGGACTGGCAGCGAGGGTCCGTTACAGTTTAATTCAGATGGTTTGTTTAGTTTTCAATAAAATATATTTAAACTCGTGTATGTTTATGGTTATGCATGGTGTCAAATAATTTGTTTGTTTTTATTATTATTGATAGCGAAAATATGTTTTGAAAAGTATTAAAAACTTCATAGTTATGATATATTTTATATAAACAATATTTTAAGCAGCATATCTCTAAGTAGGCCTATAAAGATATTTAATAACCAATGTTTGAGTTGAATTATAATTCTGTAAGCATTTTTATTTGTGTTTGTTTATAGTTTTTCAATCTAACCTTAAAAAGCTGTTGGTTTTGAAGAGTATTAAAGTGATTATAAATTTGCTAAATAATGTTGCTATGGTAATGCATATAAACAAACATAAGCTTTTTATACTAACAGCTGTTTTTGTGAACTATGGTTTTGAGTTCATACAATAAATGCTGTTCAGTTTCTTCCAAATTTGAAACTTTTTCGGGAAACTTTTCAAACTTTTCTTTACGTATAAACCTTCTATGAACTACTACAAACATTTTAAGACCAAAAATAGCCAAATCGGTCCAGCCGTTCTCGAGTTTTAGCGAGACTAACGAACAGCAATTCATTTTTATATATATAGATAAACGTCTAGTTGAAGCTAAGATATTAGACCCTCACACAATTAATGAACTGATATCCTTATTGGAAGTATTATTAAACCAGAAGTATTTTACTTTTAATAACGATTTCTTCATCCAAAAAGAAGGACTAGCAATGGGGTCGCCACTCTCGGGGCTGTTGGCTGACATCTATCTAAACGAGTTTGAAAACAAATACCTTCTATCAAATGAAAATAAATTTTATAGTAACATAATAAGTTACTCCCAATATGTTGATGACACATTTGTTATATTCAATGAAACGTTTAGACAGATCGAAAATCTGAAAAAATACATGAACGATATCAACAGTCAAATCCAGTTCACCCTCGAATTGGAGTCGGAGAGAATGTGATCAGAACAGACGTACTCCAATACAGGATTTTCAGAAAACCCACAACTATTGTTTCCACAATTCATGCGGAATCCCACCATCCAATTGCGCAAAAAATGGCTGCTTTCAATAGTTTTATACACAGATTAATGTCAATACCACTCAGTAAGGAAGATTTCCATAACGAATTGAACACCATAAAATACATAGCTATGGAGAACGGATACAGGAGTTCCATGGTGGATGAAATACTTAAAAAATACACAAGGGATAAGGAGAAACCACTGAAAGGAATATGGGGTTATCCTACCTAACATCCTAAGCAACAAATGAGGAAGATAGATGTAACCATGTCGTTTCGCACTTCCAACAACATCACAAAACCTAAAAAAACAACACCGTTGGAACAGAAGTCAGGGATTTATAGGATCAATTGTAACGAATGTGATTGTTTTTATATAGGTCAGACAGGGAGGCATTTCAAAACACGGTATAAAGAACTCTTTCAAATAACAGAGCAACTTATGCCAAGTCTAATTATGCACGCCACATTATGAAAGAAAACCATTCATATTCTAACTTTGAAACGAACTTCCAATCATTACATATATGCAAAAAGAGCAAACAAATTTGACGCGCTTGAGGAATATGAAATATATAAAGCGCAGTTAAAAAGTCCAGAACATATGTTAAACTGTATGATGATCAATTGAACTGTAAGTCCAATTTCTTGTATGACTTTGCTAGGAATATTGATATGAAATGCAAACAGTAAGCGGTACTTCAAGTCGGAGATCCCGCGTATCCTCAGTAGTTAAAAGTATTCGATGGTGTGCACACGCGGTTGTATTATTTGTGATACTGTGTTATTGTGTGCGTGTATATGTGTTGTGTTGTACAGTAATTTATTTATTTCAAGGTATTAACGACCTCAATAGAGCGATAATCTGAAGATGGAACGAGTTCCGAAACGCGTCAGCCAACAATATATGTAAAGTAAGTAAACTACTTATATTACAAAAAAAGTCATATAGACGGACATATTATCCTTTTATTAAATCAGTAACTTGGATACAAACAAAAATGAATTCATGATTTTTTAATTTTGATAAGACTCAAACCACAAAATTTTTGAAATAAGGACCCTTTATTACAATGAATTATTTTACTAGCTAAGGAAGGCACCCTAATCCCATAAGCATCTTTTAATAGAGCTCATATAATGGAAGGCACCCTAATTCCAAAAGCATCTTTTAATAGAGCTCATATAACATAACACTGCCAGGAACAACAAAAAAAAGTATTTTTCGAATCCCAAGAATCAGAATTACGTACATAAAGTCCAAGTAGACCTACCATAGAATAAAATAAACCTTGACGATCCATTTAATATGCAAACTATTGTATAGATTGTTTTTATTACAAAGCCCACTTACATCAACATCGAAAATGAAGTATTTTAACAAAAACATAAATTTGATAAGAATTCGAAAAAAGAACTTTCTTTAAATTTTAAGACTGATAGAGTGTCACACCGAAATGACTGTTCATAAAGAATATCTATTGCCTGCAGAAGTAAAGAATGCAAGACAGCTAGAAGCGAAAATTGCTTGACTTTGGACAAACTGCTATCCTTTTCGCTTTAGCTAGATAAGGCATTCCCTTCAGTAGTATTGGATTTAGACATTCTTGCTGTTCAGTTTGTTCTTGTTATCCTTACAGTTTCAGTTTACCAATTT
>JAGFPH010000309.1:456633-472351 GCA_018207615.1 Philaenus spumarius
AGTTTGTTCTTGTTATCCTTACAGTTTCAGTTTACCAATTTATGTTTGCAGTTTATAGTATTCGGACTCACATTGTAGTGTTTTGATTTTATAAATTCACCAAGTGTATACATTACACAAGTTAGTAAAATTTTAAGAATTAACTATTCATAGTGGTGTAAAAAGGGGCAGACAATTCACAATAAAACTAGAGAAATTATAAGAAATACAATAAAAGAAGTGTGATAAGATAAGACTTAAGCTCACAATCACTAAACGTAATCAACATGCTGCTAATTGTGCCGGTAGTTCACAACGAACTATGGAAGCTGGTGAAGAACGCTTATTGACTCCAGGTAAAAGCAGGGTTAAGACAGTTGGTAAAGCCGTAGTTTACAGTTTTGATATGGTAATACTAAAAAAAACACAATATGGAATTTTGGACGATTAAGGCAAAAATTGAGTTTCCATGGGGGAGTCGATGCTTTGAAAAAACTTAAAATAATTGCATTTTAAGTGGGAATGTGTATATTTATAAAAATAGTATTGATAATAATTTATCTCATAAAAATGCTAGCAATGGGATGGAATCCATGGCATTATACAGTACTACCAATACAGGCTCAGAAAATACACTGATAGTTATAGCAACAGGCATTAATTCAGGATTTCTTAAAAATTCTATATTAATATTTAAAGCTGGCCAAACAAAAGAAGAATAAAATGGGCAGAAGAATGGTAGTAATTTTGAAATATGGGATGGGAATAAACTTCTTCCAAACTTGAAACCTAAATCTATGATTATACATGACGATGCTCAATATCATTCGGTTTAAGTGAATAAACCCCGGACTAAGTATTCACTTAAACCACAAATTATTACTAGGTCGGAAAGTAATAATATGCCTTTACTGATGACAAAGGTTGAATTATTTAATTCAATAGAAACGACTAAAAATAGAGACAAAGTCTTCCAGATGGACGAAGTGTTTAAAGCTGCAAACCATTCCGTCCTCAGATTACCACCATTTTACTGCGATTTGAATGTGATCGAGTTCGCATGGTAAAAAATGAGACACATGATTCAAACTATTACGGACAACATTAATTTCCAAAATCTTCAAGATGCAATTCGTGAAGCACTGGTATTAGTAGCTTCAGAAGACTGGCAAGTGTACTGCAACCATGCAAAAGAGCCTGGAAAATTAACACCGGGAGAAAGATGGCGTACTAGAAAACTTCATGGAACAGCTTGTAATAGAAGTAAACGATTCAGACAATTCCTCTTCATCCGAGAGTAACAGTGAGAAAAACTGTGATGTGGAACACTAGATCTAGAAAATAGAAATCTATGTCAATTATTAATATCACATACTTTGTATATTGTATAACTTAATGTAGTTTTATATTGTATAAGTTAATGTAATTTTATATTGCATAATATAGGCTAGAGTAGTTTTATATTGTATAATTTAATGTAGTGTTATATTGTATAATTGAATGTTGTTTTAAATCATTGTATAATTTAATGTAGGCCTAGTGTTATATTCACCCTAAAAACACGATAGGTGCTTATTATAAACATTAAAAAAAGAAGCAACAACAACAAAAGTCATACTTTTAAATACAATCTACAATTGTATTTACTATTTAACATCTATATTATGTTTTTGATTCCACTATGTTAACTACCGCAAAACCTTTTATTAAGGCATTAGGTATACTATTTACTTTAAACCTAATACAAATCTTTTGTAGCAATCTTATATTTTGTAGTAAATCAATGTTTTTTTTTACTGGGCCTTAGAACTGGAGCATCAAGTACCCAAGCTGCCTAACATTCTTTACTTCTATGTGCAATAGTGTTATGTGCTTGATTTTTTAGTTTAAAATTTACATTAAGTATAATATACGACTTTTAATGGATTGCTTTGTAAACTAGACAATCTTACAATAATATTTATAAAATTACAAGTAATTTTAAGAAGGATTAGATAAAAAACATAATACATGGCAGAAAAACAACAATAAAACAATGGTTATTATTGTTTATTTTCGCCATACCGACTAAATTGTTTTTTAAGGACAACTAATAACTTACCGTCCAATGACGGCCGTTTCGGCTATTCAGCCATTATCAAGTTTCGGACAATGCCCTTCGTCAATAACTAACTATAAAAACAAAAACACAACACATGAAAGACACACCATTGTACAATTATACGCTCGCACATTTTTTTATATACATCTAGTGGGCCACTGTCTACTTACGGACTGCTGGTTTTACGTCTGCGTATGGTTCTTATCTAACAAACAATGGTATCTGCACAGTGGACCTCGCTGTGAAATGGAAACAGTCTCAATGCCATTTTAATAGTCCTACATAGCCCTTTTGTTACAAATAAATAAGATTTTCTATGGGGAAATATTTATTTTTTAAATCATTATAATAAGTAATAGGCCTAATATGTGAAACTACATTGTGCATTCTCCCATCCCATTCCGAGTGTTGAGCTACTACTCTGGAAGTTACCGGTAACTCGTTTAGGGAGGACAAACTGTCATTAAGCGGAACGAACGATGATAACCAACCCAATTATTGACATGGATCAAATCAGTCTTTAATGACGAAATATATTACGGTACTCTTAAATTAATGGTACAAACATTTCAAACTTCATTGACAGTTATACTATATAGTACTAGAGCTGACCTATGCAAATATTTTGCAAGTTAGGAGTACTTACCTGATTTGATACATTGATTTAGTTAAGTTAAATACTTTATTTACTTACATTGGTTTATAAATAACAGTTAATAACGCTTTACGTTGATTTAATTTGATTGATTTGCGTGATAGATTACTACTTACCAAAAATTTTAATGGAACAAATGATGCAATTACATAACTAAGCACTTTATTACAGCCCCAATAGTTTCCAATTCATAAAGCTATTCGAGACACATATTGAGGATTTAATATATTTTAAAATGTACAAATTGTAAAACATGATAAATGACAAAGCCTAAACATACCATTTGAACTCACAATTCAACATGGAATCAGTTAGAATCTGCATAGGTGGCTAGCACTAATCTCTTTTCTAGAAAAAAGGCTATAGCATCTGCAATATCAGCAGAGATATGGTAATTTTAGTTTACCTGTGACAGGTACCCACCAACTTATATGATAATGACCACAGGATATTTGTTGTGCTAAATAATAACTTGCATTCTAACAATAGTTGACATCACAGTTTATAGTTAAAGGAGGGGGGAGCCAGCTTGAAGATAAATGTTCAAGCCTAAATCAGTCTGTTAGTAACCATGGTCTGGAGAAGACTCCAGATCACATGATGTAGACTCGCTTGCCTTCACCTTAGTTTAGTTTAGTTATAAGTCCGGACCAGCAGAGAAATAGATTGTTTTACTTTAAATAAACGTATAAAGTGAAACAGTCGTTCGTCTCCTTATTTGAAGAACCTTCTCACCCACGATCCATTATGACAACGCATGTACGCCCAAAGAGGACCGAAGGCACAGCCCAAAAAGGGAGTCGCACCATCGTCAGGGAGCCGCAGGGGTGAACTAGACGGGGGTCGCACACATACCCCCTACATGTTACATCATTGTTATATTACTATCAGAAAAAAACATGAACCTAGCACATTCTACTACTGAATGCTAGTAGCCTACTGCACGTGACTAAAGAATGTAAGTTATAAAAACAGCCTATTTTTTGTATGCTGCATTTCAGTTACTTATATACAAAACAACTTAATTGGTGTTACCAACTTATATATGTTTACAAAGTGAAAACATATTGTGGCTAGGACTGTAAGTTAGAACTTCAGGTTTTTTTTATTTTCGATTAAAAATACATTGATGCAACAAATACTTTTGGGCTCTTATTATGCTTTTATTAAGTTGTAGGAATAGCAGAGCACGGAAATCGTATTTATTTACGTTCACACACGCAGTAAAAATGTCATTGGAACGATCTAATAGCCTATTTCCCGAGTTGGCATAAATTTACTTTATGACCCCAGCTGATATCTTTGCAGACGTTTATTATTTCCCGAGTTAAATTGAGTAAGTTTAAAAGTTGTTTTATTTTCTGGGCGCAACTTTACTATTCGACTCTAGGCTAACCTAGAGCTAACAGAAATGCAAAAATAATAATTAAAAAAATACCTAAAAGGTTCTAACCTAACCTATTTAGTCACAGTATGTTTACCTGTATTTAACATTTAACAGTAGAATGTAAAACAACGTCGTTGTCTGCAAAAATATTAGGTTAGAGTCGAATAGTAAAGTTACGCCATTTTCTGTTTATAATTATTAATTACATTAAATTTTGTAAACTATATTTTCTGTTTTCATTTATTTAAGACGTGCAGAAGTAGAATTGAACATTACAATTACAGGCATAAGTTTACTATTCGACCCTAGCCTAATATTTTTCCAGACAATGACGTTGTTTTACATTCTACTGTTAAATGTTGAATACAGGTAAACATACTATAACTAAATACTATAGCCTAGGTTAGAAACTTTTAGGATTTTATTTTAATTATTCTTGCATTTCTGTTGCCATAGGTTAGCCTAGAGTCGAATAGTAAACTTGCGCCCAATTACATATTATAGAGAATTTTCTTGCGTATGTATACATTGGCACCTATGCCGCATTATAACGAGGGGTCATAATGTAAACTTTAGCCAGCCTAACTTTCAGTCTCCATATACAGTATATGCTGGTAGCACTTCTTACTTTCCTAAAAACAATCATCATTTGATGCTATGGAAAAATTTTAGAATAGACCTACCATTTTATAAAGGTCATATCATAATCACTTGGAGACTAGGCCTTGGCTATTTGGTCCGCAGAACCAGTTAGATTATGTTAAAAAAAAGTATTAAATTTCTTGTAGTAGGCCTAACTGTAACATCATAAATTAATGTTGAATCTTACAGTAAAATGAAATGAATATTTAGATAATAGGCGCAAGTTTACTATGGCAACAGAAATGGAAGAATTAAAAAAAACCTAACAGGTTCTAACCTATAGTATTTAGTCAGTAAAATGTAAAACAATGTCGTTGTTTGCAAAAATATTAGGCTAGGGTCGAATAGTAAACCTATGCCGTAGGCCTATGAAGCAGTTTTATTAGTCACAATATATTATGGACTTCTGATAAGTCCTTAAATTTGCAGGTTATTGTGTTCAAAAACAATTAAGCAAAAAATTACAGATAAAGTAAAAATAATAATGTGGAAACTTACCCTGATTTAGCAGCTGAAGTTGCTTTAATAGAATTAATTCGAAGTACATGAGCAATGTCATGTAATTCATCTAAAATGTCGTCCGAGGGTCTTTGAAATATGTATTCCCACCAAAACCACATTGTTAAGAGTTAGCACCAACCACCAAGATTAGAAAGAATCTGAAAATGTCAGTTTAGACTAGATAAGTTAGTTCAAAGCAGACAAGCCAGTTTGAAAGGAATAATTGTGTCCGAAACAAAAATGGGTACTGTAATTTAAGGTAGTAGTATTACAGGTGGTTGCAGTGGCGTAAATAAGGGGGGGTGATAAGGTGATCAATCACCCCCAAAGGGGAAAGACTAATAATAATATTTAGAAAAAAAATACAAATTTAAAAAAAAGTAAAATCTAAAAGTTTTAAAATACTGCTGTTTTAACATATACCGTTAACCCTAAAACCGGCAACGTTAACAAAAATGGAAAAAATCGCCAAAAATAGTAAATGAACCCCAATCTAAAAGTGTTCCGTAACTTTTTTGTAGAGAAAGGTTCAAAGAATTTATATATGCCAGTTAAAAATGAAAGGTGTAAAATTTACAAAGTTATTAGCTCAATAAACAAAAAATGTTCAGTTACGAAAAATAAAAGTTTAACTTTAGGCCTACATAACAAGTAGTAAACATTTTTTATAATTTTTTTCATAAGGGCAAAAAAGTTTCGTAATTTAGTTTCTAAATATAACTGTATAAAAACATTTATCAATTTCAAATTTCTTATTTTGAAAACGCCAGTTTTTATGTTCCTACTACAAGACTGCTGTCAAAACTATGAAAAGTTTGAAAAGTAATTATTTAGGAATAGGTATATACTTTGCCCAAAAATGAAATACTATTATAACAAAGTGTAGAGAATAAATCAAAGAATTGAACTGTATACTTGTAACTTTTCATAAAAAGAATTATTTGAACAACAAAATTGAGAACAAAAATGTAGAAACCTCCCATCCATACATGCAATACAACCATGCGAGTGACAAATGCTATTATACGCATGTTATACAACTCCGTTAGGTTTCAATTTCAACAGTCATATGAGAACGTCAAAACAAACCTTTCTAGCAAAACATATTTGGTACACACGAAATGTTAGTTTGAAGCATTCTCTATGCAGATATATCAAGTGTTATCATATCAAGTTGGAGGATCCCTCGGTAGAGTCTCCTTCCAGGTTAATCACCCCCCAAATTAATATTCTATTTACGCCACTGGGTGGTTGTAAATCCAAACAAAAATCGAACAACCAGAACCGGTCAACTACAACATTACTTACTTGCACTATTTATTTGCAGTTGAGACCTTGCTTGTAATTACATTATTACTAGTTATAAGGTTATAACTTATAACTGCAAATTATACACCTATGGCTAGCAATAGCACAGCACAGCACAGGCACTGGGTTTTTTATCATTGCCGCGTTCCCGGCCAGATAGCCATTTGAAACAATGTTTGATGAAAATGGCAGGAATACCAAATTTGTACATTGTGGTTAGTAGTATAGGAATTGATACATTGTAATATGCTCCGCTGATGTCTAATGATGCAGCGAAGACTGAATTATTCGTAGATTATTTCAGTTATAAAATGGATTAAGTGGTCAGGACATCCTTTTCCTCTCCTAAAACCGAATTGTGTTTCAGACAATATGTGATTTTTTCTGTAAACGATTTTAATCTATTTTTTACCATAGTATTAAATAATTTGGTAAAACAGGGTATAAGTGAGATTGGTCTATAGGAGGTAGCCTCGTCTGGGTCTTTTTTAGGTTTAAGTATGTCTATCAATTTTATTGTTTTCCACTCAAAAGAAAAATCCCCAGCCCATATCTCATTACACAAATTCAGAAGGACTATTAGAGTATTATTTGGAAAGTATTAATTTTATCATAGAATAGTTAATGTAGTCAAGGCCAGAAGAAGTGTTTTTGTGTTTGCTTCTAATTGTTAGGCTTAGTTCATTAATAGTGAAAGGGGAGTTATCTATAAAAGTTGATTAAGTTCCATAATCAAAGCTTTAAATTAGGCGCGCTTGGAGTATCCATGAGCATGAGACCTTGTCCTTGTAGTCAAGAATTGGACTTTGATGAAACCTTTAAAAATTCAATGTCACTTTTTTAACACAAAACACTGTCACATAAGATTCTTAATTTAATTTTTGATATTATGACGAATTCGTTTTTGACTCATTTAAATTTTGTTCACTTGTGTATATACACGAAATTTAAATGCATACTTATTTATGTAAATTGAATTTGTATTTAATGATATCTATTAGTTAGTTAATAGGGTAATTCCCAATTCTTCTTTCGTCAGTTTGTTATTTAATAAGTTTGTTCTAAACATCATAGAAAAGGCATTACAAATTTGGAAAACTGTTGACCCTAAAGGCCATCCCTGTAACTTCCCGCTAAGTTTAATTACAAAGCAGTTGAAATTTTTTATTATATTAAAATATTACTTATAATTTATATTTTTATAATAATATATAAAAAGTTTTCAATTTTAATAGTAGAAACCGATCGGTAATGTTCGGGATTATATAATGCAATTTATACTATATTACAAGGGTACTATAACATTTAAAGCTCCTAATTTCTTCTAAGTCTGATTCGGTTGGATTCGGGGACAATCGGTAATGTTCGGGATTATATAATGCCATTTATATTATATCCCAACGACACTATAACATTTAAAGCTCTTAATTTCTTCTAAGTCCGATTCGGATTTACTCGGGAACGATCGGTAATGTTCGGGTTGTTATAATGCAATTTATACTATATTCCAACGACACTATAACACCTTGTATCTGATACAAGGTTGATGACGGATGTTAAACATATTTACTTCACAAGATAGTTCCTTCTTAACAGAGTCGACGTAGCCTAACCGCTAACGTTGTGAACTCGGGTCATGGTGATACCCGGTTCGACTCTCGGAGACAACCAAACTTTTTTCAAAGCAAATAATTAAATTAAATTAAATATTAATTATTACAAAATAAGATGGCTGCCAAAAAAAAGATGGCGGACCAAAATTCCCCAAAATTAAAAATCCAAAATTCCCAAAATCTTCAAAAATTCCCAAAAATAAAAAATCTTCAAAAATCCGAAAATCCAAAAAAATAAAAATCTTAAAAAAAAAAATCCGAAAAATGTTAGGTTAGGTTAGGACCCCCAAAAAAAATCAAAAATCCCCAAAAAAGGGAAAGAATCGACAACAAAAATTTTTCTGACGAAACATTTCGGAGAAATTGAGAAAAAATACTTTTTTTGATTTTCTTTCGTTCACGATATCTCACGAACGAATTAACCGGTTTTGACTGGTAGCGATCGACGTCGCTTTTCAAGGTTAAAAGCTGATTAGATTTTGGAATTGATCGGTAAAGCCGTTTAAAAGTTATTCCAAAAAAACCTGATTTGAAAAAAATTATTTCTTAGTTTTTTCGAAATTTCTCAGAACCTACCGGTCCGAATTAGTTGAAATTTTCAGGAAATCTAAGTTTGATGGAACTCTTTAGAACGCCGTTTGGTAGGATCCAATCGGTTAAGCCGTTCAAAAGTTATAAGCGGGTCACATACTTACATACACACACACACACATACATACATACAGGGTGATACCCTCTCGGGAGTGGTCAGGGAAGATTCCTAGGACCTCAAAACGTCGAGATCTGATGAATACTCGATTTTAGAAAAACGGGGTGAAACCAATAACTTCCCGATTTTAGAAAATTTTCAATTTTCTTAGCGGGAAGTTAAAAATGTTATGTTGTAGAGTTTCATGTTCACCTTAGGCAGTTAGGTGTACATTTTTTTCTCTCCATTTTCTAAAAAGTTTTTGAATATCCTATTCCTAATATTGTGATTATATCAGACTTATACAGTTTTGTGATTTTAAACTACTGGTATAAAATATATTATAATTGTGAGTAATTTTTACCACATTGCTTTATTCTAATCTTTATAATTGAGGTTATTACATAGGGTACATATATATATGTTTTTTGTATTACTGACCGTATAATCATTTATGGGTATAACAAATCATGACAGGTCGTTATTTTGAGTTGCTTATTGAGCTAATTTATTAACGTTTTTATTATTTCTATATGTCCTGGTACTCATTGTAAAACAATATTTTGACAACTTTCTTGTATTTCTACTATTATCTTAAATGTTATAACAGTGCTCTCCCCTTTCATATATTACATAATATGTACTTTGTATTTCTGTTATTGCAGCTGATGCAGCTTGAGATTCTGAACTTCTAAACAATTATGATATATTTATAGTGTGCTGTTGTACGTTGTACAGAAGGATAACATACATATAAAATCTCAGCTGTGTAACTAGATGCAATGAAATTAGGCTTTTTATTTTCTTTCTACATTCATCGATAGGATATATGACAGGGCCAACTCCGTTGACATTCTTAGAACTTAAATCATTGAACCATCGGTAAGGTTTCATGCTTGTAATGCCGGTTCTACATGATGCTAGGAACACCTTCTCACGTTGGACATTTGATGGTTCTTCACGTCGTGTGGCCTTTGTTCAAACCTACGAGCGTCGAACGTTCACATTTGACCATTTTCCGGCAGATGTTGGTATTCTTGTACCGAGTCAAAAGGATGCCTCCAACGTTTGAAGGAAAATGATCGTTGGTTTGACTCAACGACTTCGTTCATATGAAGCACTATTTACTCTCCATCCCCGCCAAAGACCCATCTTGTTTAGGTTTATCTTTGTGTTTAGTTTTTAACTCTTTTTTGTCCTTGGAAGCTGTTCCGGGAGAGAGCCTGTAAAGGAGCCAGAGGGAGAGAAAAATCAGTTTGGTATTGCAGGGGGGGAGGAGGGGTTAGCTGGGTCTCGGGTAAGGGGGGACAAATATGGCATCTGTATACTTGCTTATAATATTCGTAGTGTACTCAATAAAATTGGGGAATTCAATGTATTTTTGAATCAATTTAACACAAAGCCTACAGCCATATGTTTGTCCGAGACATGGACAACAGTATTTAATGAAATTTTACTTAATACTATACATGGCTATAAATTGATCTCTTGCTTTTCTCGAAAAAACAAGTTGGGAGGTGGAGTTTCTATCCTAGTAAAAATTGGTGTTAAAGCCGAACCTATTGATAGCTTAAATATTTTAAGTATAGAATCTGTTTTTGAAATTTCAGCAGTTGAACTAATTAAGAGTGATTCCTACTCTATCACACTGTTATGTATTTATAGAGCTCCAAATAGTGAATTTAAGAGATTTATTGAAAAATTGGATGAAATACTTGGCATTTTAGTAAAGAGAAATAAAAAATCACACCTCGTTTTTACAGGTGATTTTAATGTTGACTTCTTAAATAATAGTAGAGAAAAGGACGAACTCCTTTATCTTTTTAAATCCTATAACCTTTTCCCTCATTTTGATACCCCTACTAGAGTAGCGGCTGGTTCTGCAACTTGTATTGATAATATCTTTACAAATATCATACCAGTTAAATGTAAATTGTATGAACCTTGCCTGTCCGACCACAAAGCACTTTCAATTCAGATAAAGATGTTCAAATACAAAGAAATTACTAACCCTATTTTTCGGTCTAAAAGGTTATTTAATAAACAGAATATTAAGTATTTTAATTCTATTCTAGAAAATAATAAATTATTACAAATTGGTTTTCCTCTGTCTGACCTAAACAAAAACTTTGACACCTTTATGGAGGAGTTTAGTAGATCATTTGAAGAAGCATTCCCACCCAAACTTGTAAAGGTTAGACATAAATCTATGAGACTTCCTTGGATAACACAAGGTATTAAAGTATCATGTGAGAGAAAACGTATGTTGTTTGAGACCCAGCGCACCCTTGGCTGCCCTGCACTTACTAGTTTTTATAAAAAATATTGTAAAATATTGAGGAGAGTCATTCAGGCTGCAAGATGTATGGCGAATGACAGACACATTGAAATGGCTAAAAATAAATCTGGAGCGGTCTGGGAAGTTGTGCGACGGGAAACTGGTGGTATTAATGCCTTATGTGATGATAATACTAAGCTTAACTGTGGAGGTTCCATTATTGAGAACCCAGATGAAATTGTTGACATTTTCAATAAATATTTTGTTGGGATTTCAAATAATCTTAACCCTAACGTAAATCTAGATAGAATGACTAATGCACTGAAAAAGAAGAGCAATCCTTTTCCAAATTCTTTGTTTCTTAGTCCTACCACCCCCAACGAAGTTCATAAAGTTATTAATAAATTAAAGAATACTAAAGCTGTAGGTTGGGATGGTATTCCTACCTTAGTATTAAAAACATCTTCACATATTATTGCAAAACCACTATCCTTTCTAATTAATAAGTCATTTGAACTAGGTGTTTTTCCAGAGAAACTAAAGTATACCCATATCAAACCTATCTTCAAAAAAGGTGATAAGACCGACATTACTAATTACCGCCCTATAGCCCTTATACCAGTAGTGTCTAACATATTTGAAAAACTAATGATGACTAGAATTCTAAATTTTTTTGATAAACATAAAGTCTTAACAGAACATCAATTTGGTTTTAGAAAAGGGCTTTCTACAGAATCTGCTATTTATGAACTAGTTGAGTCTATAATACGTTCAATTGACAAAAGAGGTCATGTTGCATCTGTGATGTGTGACCTGTCTAAGGCTTTTGACTGTGTTGACCATGTAATTCTTTTAAGTAAATTAAGTTATTATGGCTTACGTGGAGTAGCAAACGATTGGTTTCAGAGTTACTTAGTTAACAGAAGGCAAAGAGTATTATATACAGACTCTCGTAAGTCCTATAATTCGTCTTGGCAAATTAATCGGCGAGGGGTTCCCCAGGGCTCAATATTGGGACCTTTACTGTTTTTGATCTATGTAAATGATTTACCATATAATGTAGGTGAAACTAAAGCTGTATTATTTGCTGATGATACCACTCTGACAATTTCTGGAGAAAACATTAAAGATTTAGAGAAATCCTTGACATTGGCATTAACAATGGCTAAGGATTGGTTTTCAGTTAATAGTTTAAAATTAAACCCAAGTAAAACACAAATGATTCATTTTAGATCAAAATGTGTAAGAAATAAAATAGTTTTGCATTATTTAGAAACCATGATTACAAGCACCGACTCCTCAAAACTCTTGGGAATCATTATTGATGAGAAATTAAACTGGAAATGTCATATCCATTCTCTTTTAAATAAACTTAACTCTGCGTGCTTCGCACTTCGTGCAATCTCAAAAACTTGCAGTTATGCCACAATTAAGACCGTGTATTATGCCTATGTTTACTCACACCTTAGATATGGCGTAGCCATCTGGGGTAATTCTGTAGAGTCCATAAAAATTTTTTGTCTACAAAAAAAGATAATAAGAATAATCTGTAATTTGAAGTATAGAGATTCGTGTAGAGATATATTTAAAAAAAATCCAATTTTTAACCCTGCCATGTATTTATATTTTGAACGTTTTGCTCTATTTTAAATCCCACAAGAGTGGGGTCAGTCAGCACCAGCATGGATATTCTTTCCGTCAGCAAATACTACAATATCCTATTCATAGACTGAAGGTATTTGAACGGGGGGGTGTATTACTCAGGTTTGAAGTTGTACAATGGACTGCCCCAGTATTTGAAAAAAATTGATTCCCAGTGTGAATTTGAAAAAAAATTAAAAAGATACCTCACTGAGCGGGCATTTTACTCAGTGAGAGAGTACTTGACAAGTAGTCCTTGAGGCTATATAACATTGTTGATTTGTCTGTAATAATGTATTATATATATACATTTTTTTATATCTTGTATATTTATTGTTCTAACTTGTTTAAACTATTTTATTTATTAAAATATTAAAGTATTATGTGTATATATATCCTAAGTGTAGGACAACTCACATGTATACTTCAGCTTTGCTGAAATTTGTATGCCGTAAATGAGGCTAATAAATCTAATCTAATCTAATCTAATCAGTAATATTATTCATTTATTTCATTTACATATAAGTAGGATACAGTTTATATTTCATACTAATAAGTTCCCGTGAAAAATCACAGGCAGATTAATTAGATTACTATTTACAGACAGAAAAAAATACTATTTAAAACCAAATTTCATCTAGGCCTACCTAAATATGACGTGAGGATTTTTAACTCGATAAATGTGTACAATTAAAAGATATATTATTGTACACTATCATCCTCGACCATTTTTGCAACTGGTCAAACGTTTGTACCAAACTGTTTCCTAAAGCATTGGATCAAACATTCGATTCACCGTGTAGCAGGAACATTTGCTCAATTTGCTATACTCCTTACCATCTGTCAGTCTGTCTATCCAACGTTGGAGCGAGCGTTTGTAGCATCGTATAGAACCGGCGCAGCGTTAAACAAAGCACATTGGCATAAAATATGCCAATAAAGCCTAACTTCCTAGGGCATAGAAAAAATACCCATCTTAGGCTGGCTAAAAAAATACCGACTATCTGAGGCTGGCAGAGTGGCTGAGCCCACCCTTTTTATTATCTTGGTCTTGGTATTATTATCTCTGGCTGAGCTTGAGCGGCAGAAGTCGAATTGTAAACATTGAAGTTAGCATTTCAGCGTTTTTCATAACATTTTGATATAAATAATAAAAACTTACTATAGTGGTTTGGTTGAATATATGTTTTAAAGACAAATTAGTATAAATTTGATAGAAATACAACTGCTCTCATCTAAAAATTAAGATGGAAAGGTAATTTTTTAGGTTAGGCATCTTGAACATAACCTTACGAAACACCTTTTGTGTTAACTTTGTTATTCAATTTGTTTAAGGCGATGATAACCACCCAGGTTTTTCGCCTTTAAATACAAAAAAATCTATTTGTCCATGCAGTGTTGATACTCTTACAGGTAGCTATATAGTGTTGCTATGTCTTACAATAATTTCTATGAAGCAGCCAGCCCCCCTCCCAGTTCGAAACCAAAATAAAAGTACATTATAAATGTATGTCAGGGAAAATTTACAATATGCCTCACATCATATTGTATCATAGATGTGTAATTTTTAATATAGATTTCTTTAGAACTCATTTTTATTGTTACAACTTTTCACATTCAGTTTAAATACTCCACAATACACATTAAATAATAGGACTAGGCTATAATTGCCAGAAAAAAGAAAAACTTTGAGAAATATAGGTAACACATTAGAAGAAATCTTGATATTATGAGATCTTGTTAGTGAGGAAGTGTATTAAACTCAGATATTTTAAATTGATATTACACCGTTGACAATTTTACAAGTTTACAGTCAATACTAATATAAATTGAACAATTTCATATTTTAGAAGTGTACATTAAGCTATCATCTCACAATATATGTAAACGATAAATACAATTTTTAAAACCTAGCCTAAACTTACTTAACCCTTTAGGGGTCGCGTCACTGTCTAATCCACCGGGGTTTTCGTATTTTACTTATAACAATTGAGCGGAGGTTTTAAGATCTTCCACATCTCCCATACCTTAACACAAACTCATCCACTACTCAGTTATAACACCAGCACTCTTCCCGGATGCTTCAGTTATGAGATGTACTGCAATAGTTCTACCAGTTGGTCTTTTCCACCGTGCGCGACCCTTCGCGTTAGTAATATTTATGTTTGTGTTGTTAAGAACAATATTCAGTGTTACTGCCAAGATGAATAGAAATTAATAAGAAAGTCTTTTAAATATTTTGTGTTATAAAATGAATATTAATACAACCTTTTATTATCAATATATTTTCATTTATACAAATGTAAAGAACAGATAAACATTCGTTTATCTTCGGAAAAATTCGTACATCTTCGTATATTTTAGAACAATATTTTTAACTAATGCTTATAAAACATTACAAAATGTAAAAAATAATAATGAAATACACTGTAAAACTTGGTTTGTGTAACAAAATACATGTTAAATAACATTTTACTCAAGAAAGTACTTTTTTTTGTTTTTTTAATTATTTACTAAACCTGGTGGAATCCACCGTGCGCGACTCCTCACGTAACTATTATTGACGCGACTCCTGAAGGGTTAAACTTTCCTTTTAGGATGTATGGTCTACACAAATTTGATTATGGTCACGCTAATAAGTTAAAAGTATATTCCAGCGTTAGGCCTATGTAACAGTTATTTTTCTTAAAATGTATATACAGTAGTACCTCTTTAATCCGAAATAATTAGAACCAGAGGGATTCGGACTATCAAATTGTTCGGATTACAGAACATATTGTGCTTTTGACATAACTTAACAGCTAAAACATGGCTAAAATGGATCATATAAGTGTTATCGAATAATGAGAAATACTTGGCAGTTTAAAATATTGTTTACTTAAATAAAATAGTAGACATACATTAGTAAACATAGTGTTGAAAATA
>JAGFPH010000309.1:472361-484521 GCA_018207615.1 Philaenus spumarius
CGTTTAATAAGTTTGAGTACAATTTTCTGCCAATCCTAACGTAACTGTTACGTTAGGATTGGCAGAAAATTGTACTCAAACTTATTTCATGGATCCTAGCAGATATAATTTGTATAATAACTTTAAAGAACGTTTACTTTAGATGCGCTGGTCCTGCATATCGATCACAAATTATTTTTATTTTTTATTTCACTTCTATGGCGTTTGGATTACTGGGGTTCGGATTAATGAGGTCTACTGTATAATAGGCCTACTTTGCCTAATTCTAACATCTTTGTAATCAAGTGTTCATTTCATTTGATCTGTGCTCATACTTATATATACAAATTACGTATTTGCAATCACTAACGATATCAAATTGATGTGATGTGCTTTTTTCAATGCATTTTTAATATATTTTTGTTCTCTTGGTTTTTTTAGTTTGGGAAATTTATGTTATTTAATTTTTTGTAGAGAGTTCCCCATTTAGACTCTCAGTTTAACATTAAAATCGTGAAATGTGCTTAGGTGGCCGCATTACTCTTCTTCCTAAAGAAAAGTTCGTGTGCTGTGGTATTATCAGTGAGGCGTATTATAAACTTAAACCCTACACCTTAGTAATTTTGCTGTTTTGATTTGAATGATTTAATTTTCAGCTAATTAGGATAACAATTAATTTAAAGTTTTTGTCAAAATTTTTATTTTCAACCTTAACTTAAAAATATGATTTTTACTTAGATACAAGTCCCATTAGTGCAGTCAACAACACAAGAATAACGATTAGAAGTTTTTTCACATGTTTAGATCTTAGAGGCCTAGAAGTGGAGAGATTATACAGGGCTAGGTAAGTACCCACCATGATGGTGTATAAAGTTAGGATTATCAATTTGAGGAGTGACGGTAGCTCAGTTGGCAAGGCGGCGACATCATATGCTAGAGCTCGAACCTAGCCATTGGCGTTGGCTATTTCCGTGAGTTATTCCACTCCCCGTCATTAATCTAACTGACCAAGTAAAGACAAAAAATTCCCGAATTTTTAGTATACCACTACTTGTTCTATCATGACTGGGTTGCCTACCTATGCACATAAAAATGCTCTATTTTAGTTGTTACACATCCACCAATATTTATACTCTTATTAAAATACACAAACTAAAGAAAAAAGCTATATTTTGTTTATAACTTATATATTAGGTATATTATAAGTGTAAACCTAACCTCTGAATTGGTGATGTTTCATACCACACGTAAAACAATCATAAGCCTAAACATAGACTTACCTACCACTACTGGCATTACTTAGTAAAACAATATTTTTATATGTATGGTATATGTAGCCTATATATATATATATATATATATATATTAGAAACATCACTAAACCTATTACATTTATTGTATAATATATAAATTGTATTCTATATATTAACTAAAGAAACTGTAAATAAAACCAATATAATAGTAAAGCATAACTCTGAACATAAAATTATTTTCAGTTATTGATAATAGTTCGTAAAGCTAAATATTATATCATATTTCAATATTATTTAGCATTTTTGTGGTACCAAGTCACTATTGTAATTAATAATAATAATATTACCTTGTTAGGTCCATCACATGACTTCTTGTCGTGTATTTATTACGACATGTTTCGGAGCCGAAACTCCATTTTCAAGTTCTAATCACGCCGAAGAGATCGTCGCACATTAAAATAAATAAAACATATACATACATACACACGTACACATCACACCAACACATAAACACAATATCGCACTTGTCATAACATTAGGTGCGCAACCTATCATTGTCGGTTGCATACTCAACCTATCATTAACATAGAGTTACTTCCTCTTCCCGTATTAGTTCATAGGGATAAATAATATAACATACACTTTCGTTGATCAAACAGTAACAAAACGCATAGGTTGGAAGCACTATTTACTTTCCTAAAAAATGCTGTCAACTGATGTCACTTTAATAAGTAGTGGTAAACTAATTAAAAGTATGTCAAAAAGTTTTAAGTGTGTTATCACTAATATTAACTTAAAATATCCATATTTTAAATATCATTTTCCCCAATCAACATATTTAATCTCTTTTAAAATTGGTATAGAGTAGGCTACTCTTTAAACGATATAACACATAACCATAATAATACGAAATTGGAAAACATGTTTAAGTTACTTAAACCACAAAGACCAGAACAAAATTTAACCTAACATAGAAGACTAATGGCACCTTTATTATTTTTCAAGTAAATACTGTTCTTGCAAGGTTGAATGTATTATGTCAGCTATTTTTAACGTGACTAAGTTATATATTTTCTGTCTTAATGTGGGACAATATTTAGGCCATTGGTTTAAGCCTCCCTATTGAGACTACAGTTGCCGACAAGCTTATTTTTAGGAACGTGAGTAGTAGTATCACATTATCACTGTTTGAGAGCAGATTGAGGCGAATATTTTCTATGTAGGCTACATCCTTTTTGTCTAGGTGGAATAAACGTTAACTATACTGACACACTAAATAATGTTAGCATACGTACTTGGGATAATATATTAAATACAATATACAGTACAGTCTCGCTAATCCGGTCTCCGATGATCTGCCCTAAAAAAAAAAAAAAAAATAGAAGTTGCAATATTTTATTGGGTACAGTACATGCAATCGAAGTTTGCCAGAGCGAAAATAGTTGAAGGTTCATTTGTCCTTGGCTATTTTTAGCGTGAAGAGAAAGATCAGTCGAGGATAGAAAGGGTCGGCCACCTGCCCTCCCGCCCGCCCAATATCTTTAGTCCCACAGTATTTCAAGGAAGTGACTCACTTTACCAGTTCGTCACACTATACCTGTCTGTCTGTCTGACTATCTGTCGAATCAACAGTCCCTTTTTGTTTTGTTTCTCGCTAGATGTCTGCTCAGTTGTTAGTTGACTTCAGTGCGTTATTGATTGATCTGTGTTCGTAGTGCAAATTTGTTTTTTCAGTGTGCAGTGTGTTCAGTGAAAATGGCGACTAAACGTAAGTCAGTGACAGTGACAATGGAACAAAAACTCCAAGCTATGTTTCGTATTGATGCAGGTGAATCGCTTACTAAAATTGCAAAAGAGTTAGGCGTGGGAAAACAAATTGTTTCCGATTGGAAAAAAAGTGGAAGGAAATCGAAGTTTTTGTGCAAAAATGGTTAGTAAAGACAGTTTAGGTGGCAGAAGCACTTTAAAAAAACGAAACATTAGATGATGCTTTGTATGTTTGGTTTTGCCGGCAACGTGAACAGGGTGTTCCGTTATCGGGTATAAATTTGCAAATGATCGCGCTCAAAATGAATGAAAAGTTGAAGGCGACCCTAATTTTACTGCCAGTGTGGGTTGGCTGTCTGGATGGAAGGAGCGACACGGCATCTGTGAAATCGGAGTAAGTGGCGAAATTTTGTCAGGTGACAGTGGTGTCAGCGAGAAATTCAAAGACAATTTCGAAAAATTTCTGAAAGATGAAAACTCACAACCTTGTCAAGTGTTCAATACAGACGAAACTGGTTTAAATTATAAAATGCTGCCAAAAAAAACTTTAGCTTCTAAATTAGACTCAGTAACGGAAGGCCACAAAGTTAAGAAAGAACGTGTAACTTTGCTGCCCTGCAGTAATGCTTCTGGGGATCTAAAGTTTCCACTTTGGGTTATAGGGAAATCTGCTAAACTTAGGGCATTCAAAAATGTCAATTTAAGTGTTCTATTGGCCCAGTAGAAATCCCAAAACTCAGCATGGATGAATGCTAAAATATTTAAGGACTGGTTTTTTGAAAACTTAGTACCAACAACAACAAAAATTTTAAAACAGAAAAAACTCCCTCAAAAAGCACTTTTGTTAATTGATAATGCCCCGTGCCATCCCAGTGAAGAAGAATTGCGTCATGGTGACATTTTTGTGAAATTTCTTCCTCCTAATGTCACGGCTCTCATTTTACCAATGGACCAGGGAGTGATAGAGGCGACAAAACGGTGATACAGAAAAAAGTTGATTTTATCACTTTTGGAACAACTGGAAGCAGATCCAGCTACAAACTTTATGGACACCTTCTTAAAAAAGTGACAATCAAAGATGTCATTTATTTTTCAGCAGAAGCATGGGAAGAAATTCAACCGTCTACTCTCCAAAAGAGCTAAAAGAAATTGTGGCCTGACATGTCACAAGGAAGTGAACAAACCGAAACTCAACATGCTGATGACGCTGAATTTGTTCAAGATTTTCAACAGTTGGAGGGTTGTACTGAGGTGGAGGAAAATAACATTTCCGAGTGGATAAACAGTGAAAGTGACATCGGTCATCAAGTGCTAAATGAAGACGAAATGCTGGAGGGGTTGATGACCTACTTCGAGAAGCAGATCGACACATGAACAGCCGAGCTACTGACCTTGAAGCGCCTACGAGATTGCACTGCAAAACGGCGTCATTCATTGTTAAAACATCTTGCTTTTTGCCGGGCGAATGTATCTATGATGTCATGAGTCTGATGATATCTGAATCTCCTGAGTCAGCTTTCCCTCGATGTTCAGCAGTGCGAGTGATGAAAGTTTATCGTGACCAGTTGTTGACCGTAGGTAATTTTTTACACGACGGAGAGTGGAGAAAGATCTTTCTCCCGTGCAGTTAGTAGCAGGAGCACATAAAACCATTCTCAGGGCAATTTCAATGTTAGGGTAGATATCTAAAGCATCAAAGTGACGCAAAAGCTTGATTATCTCAATCAGGGGGATACTTGTTTTGCTCTGTTTAGTGTTTTACGTCAAAAATGGTTTTAAATGTAAACACTCGTCTACTACGGCAGGCTCAAGATCTTCGGAGTACACACTCAATAATTCTCCCGCTTGTTTTGTGATTTCTGAGGGTGCCAGTCCTTTTAATACCTCTAAAAATCCGAACCTTTTATGGAGCTCAGTATATTTTTCACCACGTCGCTTAAGCTCTGAATGCAATGAATCTAATTTTACATTAACTGCATTCACACGAAAGTTGTCAGATCCTGTAAAAGAAATGTCACTGCTGTCACTGCTGGGTTCGCCATATTCTCCAGAATGTTTGGATCTCTTTCTTTTACGTTGAGTATCAACCCTGTACTGTTTCGTCACTGTCATTAGCAATTTTATGTAAACTGCAAATAATGCCTTCTCGATTTTCATTTACAACTCGGTATGCGTCATGACGAGCAGACCATCGTGTCTTCGATAGATTTTGTAGCTGTAAAGGGCAATGCTCCTTTAGAATGGCCCACCTATGTGTCGAGGCGCTGAAGAAATTAAACTGCTTCCGTACACGATTCTGCAGCACAAGAGCCTACTAAATTAAGAGAATGCTCCACACACGCCAGAGGGTTTAACTTCTTAATACGAGCCTGCACGCCTGAATAAACACCAGACATATTCGTAGCGTTGTCGTACACCTGACCCCTGCAATTTGTAATGTCCAAATCAAATTTGTTAAACAATTCAAGGACTGTGGAAACAATTTGCTCAGCTTTATGTCCGAAATTTGGGACAAAACAAATAAACTTTTCTATCGGCACGCCATCTTTATCAACATATCTTACAACGAAAGTTAGCTGATCAACATGTGAAATGTCCGGTGTTGAATCCAACACAATACCAAAGTACTTTGCTTCACGAATCTCTTTCATAATAGTGCTTTTTATCTTTTCAGCCATAAGAGAAATAAATTCCTCGTAAGTTGTTTTAGACAGATAAGAGGTACTTCCCGAACCTTTGTCACCATATTTCGTTAAATGTTCTGCCATAAAAGGATCAAATTCCGCAAGAAATTGCAAAAGTCTAAGAAAATTTCCACTATCAAATCTACCTAAATGTTCATTCGTTCCACGTAATGCGAGCCCTTGAACTGTCAAGTACTTGAAGGCCGCTACAACTCGTTTAAGAACTTCCTTCCAGTACTGAATTTCACGTTCGAGATCTTCAATAAGGTGAACATTTACATTTTCCTTCCCACTGAATCTAAGTTTAAGTTTTGTCAATCTATTTCTATGGTACGCACTGTTCTCATGCTCATCAACGCGGCGATTTGCATTTTTCCAGTTGTTGAATGCAGTCGTTGAAAATGTTCCCTTACCATCTGAGTCCCAAAAAGCTTACAGGGAACACAAAACACGCACCCGGTCTAAGGAGAATAAACAAGCCACGATCCATTTTTCGTTTCGCCATTTTTTAGTCGTTTTTCAAATAATGTCTTTAACAGGCAACGAGATTTGTCTGGATACTGCCTTTTGGATTTTTGAAAGTCTAGATTACTATTTTGAGACACTCCGTTGAGGCAGACGTAGTCTCTAAGACCTTCATTAACGTTCCATAACGCAGGGTCATTACTAAAATTAACTACAGTGTTTACTGTGTCTACTTCTCCTTCCACCCCTGATTCAACTGAGATAAGATCATCGAGCACGGGATCAATTTCACAGATAACTTCTCTTGCCGATGTTGCTGCAGAAACCGATGCCGATGTAGCATTTTCATCTGCACGCGTAAAAAATGAGGTGATTTTTGGAATTTTCTTAATAAGTTTTCTTCTTTTTCCTCGCGTTTTTTACTAAATTCCACACCACTTGGCTTTGGTTTTTGACTCATTATACACTAACACTTGACTCACTACACTAATAATAATAATTGTCGCAATAAAAATACTTTGAGAAGGTGGCATGCACAACGAAATACGTCACAACACAACAATTCTCGGCCGGTGACACAGTGACACTGACAAGATTTATTGCCAGGTGAGGGTGTCTCGTCAATAACATTGGCACGCGCATGCGCCCCTAATCACTCCGCGCAGTAGCGCCGAGCCAGCATAGTGGCAGTGGCAATACAATGCATACGACATCCCTACAGCCAGTTCTCCCGTGTTTGAGATCAATGTTGTAACGAAGTTGATGCGTAATGTTGAAAAATAGTTTAACTTTACCAACAATTATTTGTTCCTATGAATTTCAAAATCAGAATGATTTTTTTGTAATCAATTCAAAAAATATGTTAAGTTATGGCTATTTATTTTTATTTCTAGATATTTTTTTTTCTTGGTCGTGCGCCCCCTGGGAGCTTGCGCCCATAGGCCCGGGCCTATTGGGAAATCCGGCCCTGGATGTATTGAAATATACAATAAAATCCCCAGTTATTTCAAGCAAATTGAAAATTTGAATAAATTTAAAAAGGTGTTAAAAACATATTTGTTGGAAAACTGTTTTTATTCAGTTGGTGAGTTTATGCTGCAGAAATGATTGGATTGCCTGTGGAATTTTTGGAGGTGTAGTTTCTGTTTAAAAAAATGTTTAGTATGTCATTTTAAAATTTAGGTATTGTATTGTTAAATGTTTTATGTTTATTATTGAAGTTTTGTGTGTTTTAATATTTTGTATTGCATTGACATTCTATCTGCCATTGGATATTTACCCTGTATGTGTTGTATTGTGGCAAATAAATACATAAACAAAATAAATTAAAAGTATTGGTGACGACTATACTTACATTTTACGTCTGTGCAACTTAAATCGTTATTAAAATTGACCGGATTTAAATTTGAGTCCTTTCTGCTATCCACACTTTGCTTTTTGTAGAAAAAATTTCTTGGTCGCATTTGCTTCCTGGGAAAGACATTGCATAGTCTGCAATTTTAGGATAATGGAATTTTATCAAAACAATATACATTTTAATCCAATTCTAATTATTCCTACTTGCTGAGTTATTTTCATTCCTCACTGAAATATGAATGTTAATGTAGGCTTACTTACATGAGCCATTTTGTCCAAAATTTGAATAATCAGAAGCTATTTTATAAGGTAGGCCCTTAATTATATCTGGGCCCATATCGGACTAGCTTGGTATTATTTTAACGTTGCCAAATATTTCAAGTCCACAAAATGTGCTGCCCAAAATTGTAAATATTTCTCTTAAAATGGTAGAACACTATTGGCCAAATCCATTTTTTCAGAGTGAGATCAATTTTGAGCATTTCAATTTTGTGTTCATTCTATTTTGAAGGCATTCTTTCAATTTTGTAATATCTGCAGTAACTTTAAAGGCATAAACATTTTGACATTTAACTTTAAATAATGCCTAAAGATACTGTAAAATTGCTGTTTCTTGACAGTGCATTAATTGTAGCCACATTTTGGAGTGTTAATTTTCAAAGAATGTTTTCAAAACTACTGAACACTTATATTGTCAAAAGTATTTCTAGAATTGTATGTACAATTACAAAAAGTTTTCCCACACTATGCATGAGAGCTAGCCAGTGTGTTTTGCTGTATCCCAACATGTTATTAACTGTGTCACAAATTTCTACCCTCACATTATAGATATAAAAGTTTGAATTTATACTTCCATGGCTGGAACTTTTACATTAACTGGCAAACAACCAGACCACTAAAAATAGGGTTGTGAAAGCATCTATATATGAAGCATATCCAACACTAACAATTTTTCTATCCAAAAATGATTTTAAACTGTGATAAACATTGTTAATCCCACTTTTTGTTTGAAGAAGAAATTGTAACTTTTGCCACATAGATAATGTAAAATTGTATGTTGTAATAATATGTTTTATGCCTGTATGGGGACCACTCCTCAGTTAGTTTATAGGATTTGGGATGATTTGAAACATGTTTAAGTTATTATTGGTTTTAAGTAAGTAAACACATTGGTTATTTCTAGTACTGAAATAACCATATCTGCCGACAGTGGGATACAGGCAGCTTCAATACAAGCTTTAACCATGGAAGGAGACTATGATAGGTGAGTTAATTCATATGTATTAAAACAAACTACAATTTTATTTTTTTATATTTATGCTAATTTAGATTTTATAACAATGTTGTGATGGTGTAGTAATTGATTGCTGCTTTTGTATATTGTTTTTTTTTTAAATTTTATTAGATCACATTTTTGGAGGGAGCCATGAACTAAGAGTCGGGGCATCTGTAACAATAAGAGGCAGGGAAGTCAGGCAGGGAGGGTTGTTAAACCTTAAAACTGAAAATTTAGAGGCATTCATGGCTGTTTGAACCATATACATATAGTAAAATTGTGTCTGCCTGTTTGTAACAGCATCAACCGAGAACGGTTAAACATATAAAGCTGGGGTTTGAGCCATTAGATGCAGCATTTTTTTCGGGAAGGCTTCGGATAATTCCACATTAGACAAAGTCCAATCCTTCAAAAGTTGTGACGTCATTAGTGATCATAGACGAATATTTTCCTCTCTTTTGAGCACCTTTATGCTTATAGCTTTAGACTGGTAGCATCTGTATTCAATTTGAGATACTCATTTTTTTCACCTCGCCGAGTTCATTCAAAAATGCCCTCTAACCGAGTCTGTAGGTTGTATAGTTTAGAAGTTATAACATAAAAAGTATGCAATAATTCAGTTATTCAATATTCAGTTATAGTTTGACTATTGTAGCTCGTGCATCACTGAAGGTGGCGACTTTGTCGTTGAAACGCGTTTGAGTTAATAAACATTTTAGTTGTGAGATTTTGTGTTCAAAGTTTATTCTATCAAAAAGTATTCGTTTTTCTTAAACTTATTAGTTTACCGACTTTTTAAACAGCTGCAGCTTTTCAAAGGTAGGTTTTGGGACAAATCTGAGACCAGCTTGGCTATTCAAAAATTAATTCTTTACAACTTTTATATTTGAAATTTTTTTCTCCAACGCGATCTAATGGGTCAAAAATGCAAAAACCGTTTGAAAGTTTTTGTAGATAGTTTTGCTTTAAGGTATTTTCCACCGTAAATTTTGAACTGTTTGTTGGAAATAAGTAGCCTGCGGAAGTTAACTTCATTCGTTAATAATCAACCAGGATTTGTCATTGCGGGAGGCAAAGTCGCGTGTACAGCTAGTGGGGTATAAAATAATAAACTGGTTAAGTTCGAGTTTAGACTTGTGCGCAAAGGATTCCGCACCGCCAGCTGTCCCAATACGTCATGTACTCAATATAATCATGGTTTAAATAAATAATAGATTTGTGGTGGGGCCAGTGAAATGAGGTGACAGTGTCTAAACACACAAATTGCTATACTGCTGGTACAAAATGTATTTTTCATAACTTTTTTTCAAAAGTTTGGATAGACTATAACTTTTCAGTAATGTATATAAGTAGGTATAATGTCAATGTTTTTTGTTTGTTTTTTCCTAGCTACAATATTTATAATTATAGGGGAACTGAGTTTTTGAAGGATGAGTACATCTAATTCCATTGTTTTTTAACAGTTTAATTGCTTAGGGAAATAGAAGGGAGATGGTTTTAAACAACACTTTCGAAAATGTCTAGAAAACCATATATATCAAAATATATAAAAGCCAAAACCCACTGACTCACTGACTCACTGACTCACAATTTCTCAAAAACTACCGAACGGATTGGAATGAAATTTGGTATGTAGCTTCCTCTAGGGCCATAGGTGCTCACTAAGAAAGGGTTTGAAAAAATTCGAAATTTTAGGGAGGTTTGGGGGGATCAAAGTTATTAAAAAACGACTTCTTCAAAACTACCGAATGGATCGGAATGACATTTGGTATGTAGCTTCCTCTAGGGTCATAGGTGCTCCCTAAGAAAGGCTATGAAAAATTTCGAAATTTTAGGAGGGGTTTGGGGGGATCAAAGTTACTAAAATCATAATTTCAGATCTTTTATTATTATGACAATAGTGCTTTTATTATTTAAGATCTATATATATAAAAGCCAAATACCACTCACTGACTGAACACTTAAAAAGAATGCAATTACGTTAAAAAGACTGAAAATACGAACCACCACGGGCAACGCCGTACGGGTCAGCTAGTATATCAATAAACTGGAATACAACATTTACAGGAAGCCAACAACTACTAACCAGACCATCCATGCTTCTTCTTACCGCACATTTAATCGACAGGTTAGTAATTGAAAAACACAGCAGACCGAAATTAAACAGAACAGGGGATAATGTGAGACCAAAGTATGCGTTTGTAGAATACGGCAAATTTTTAAACCACACTTTGCAAAAAGAGCTTTGGCAAAATGGCTCCACACACACGTATGAAACCAGCAACAAACTTGAAAAAGCCTTAAATACAGAATAAAAAAAAACTACAAATTACAAATACAATTTAACTGGTATATATAAACTTGCAATGATTATTACTTCGGACAGACAAGATGATTATTCATTCACAACAAGATTTCTTGAACACGTCCCTAAAGTCAGGGCCCTACTACAAAAATTGAGCTTCGCCCAACTCATCATTGATAAAAGAACCACACTTCTAATAGAATTGAAGAAAATATGGATATTTTTCATCTCTACCAAAAAGCTGCAGAATGTACACACTTGAGGAGTTTGAAATAAACAAAGACTTAAAAAACACACCCGAAAATGTATTAAATGATAAACAAAAATTATAACTCGAACCCCATTTTTAACCTTATAACTAGATACTTAGGGAACATAGACATGATGACGGAAAGAGGGGGAGAATGCACTGATAAGGCCTAGGAAATCCTAACCTTCAAGCACGCAGTGTAGGGCATGACTACACTCTACCAATACACACGTGAATGATATCACGGCTTTCTACGTTTTAAATGTTTTGTGATGTGTTTTGTGTTATGAAAAATATTTAAATGAAATTCAGTCGAACAGAAAACTGAACTAGTGTAACAATGGACTTGATAATGATCTGAACAGAGAGATTGAAACCGGTCATCCGTGGAGAAGAATAGGAATTGAGCATAAATTTAAAAAAAAGTACTTTACATAAATTTATTACTCATATGCCCTATTCCGGAGGCTAAACCCCAAAAATTAATAGTTTAGGTTGCCTCAATGTGAGTTAGGTGTCTTTTTTTTAAATTACTCCCAAAGGAACTGTTGGCTCTGATACATTTGGAATAAATTTGCTTACATAGATTATTAGATGTAAGTGAGATATTTTTTTAAAATTACTTCCAAAGGAGCTGTTGGCCCTGATACATTTGGAATAAATTTGCTAACATCGGATATTAGATATAAGGTCTTTTTTAAATTACTCTCAAAGGAGCTGTTGGCTCTGATACATTTGGAATATATTTACTTATATAGGTTATTAGATGTAAGGTCTTTTTTTAAATTACTCTCAAAGGAGCTGTTGGCTCTGATACATTTGGAA
>JAGFPH010000309.1:501667-535240 GCA_018207615.1 Philaenus spumarius
ATAAATAGCATTGTTAGCACATGAGTTTAAATATTGAACCTCATTGTATAGAGGTTCTGATTGTAGATCAAGCTTCACTCGATCTCTGCGTCCATGTAGGTTTTGTTTACCATACATTATAACAGTTGCTATTATTCAATGTATGATTTCCCTGTTTCGCAATACTTGTACTGTTTTTACTTTATTATGTATGGCTTCATCAACAAAAAAGGGGGCAGCAAAAATTTATTTTCTCAACGGCATTGATAGCTTGTTTGTTGCTGTAATTGTGTTTTTTAAAAATTACCTTACTTAGTAAAGTAACATAGTTTCATATAGCTTGAGAATTCCTACACCTCAAGGAGAAAATGAGACGCACATCTTTTATAATAGGCTGCATCTCATATTTTGTCAGCCAAGGGTAGCTAAAAAATCTGCTATGGCCTTGCCGTTGGCTAGCACTAGAGATCAGGAAATTAAAATTATTTTCTGACATCAAACAGTTTTTTAGACATGATTACTTAAACCATACTTGTTTTAAAAAATACTTAAGTTTTTATAGCCAAGACAGGTTTGGCACTATTCAAAATAGAATTTGACGTTTCATCACTCACAATATGTGTCGTTGAAGGCATTACTTATACTTCCCGATCGTTTTGTTCATTGTGTGCATTGTGTTTGAATGTTGTTTAGTTTCAGAATGTTGTTTTTTATTTTAAAATGCCCAAGCAGTGTCTGTTCGTCGTTTCTTTTCATCTTTAGATTTAAAAATATAAACTAACACTTCGACTGCAACAAATCTCAATTATCAAATTATTCAGCTTAAATCACACAGACTAAAACCACATAACCTCAACTGTAGTATAAAAGATTTTGGTCAATTTCTCTGACACGTCTCCGACTGGCAGCACGCTAATACTGTTACAATGGAAGATGGAATGCTTGAAAACAGTACTACAGAGCTTTCACAAGAGGAAGGACTTATTTGGAAGTATTCACTTAAAACAAAAAAGAACACTATTGTTTGTGTTTCCGAAGGAGAAACAGATTTTTTACATTTCATTTATTTGTATGCATCTTTTTTTATAGCTGAAGCTATGAGAGTGGCATGGTTCCTTTGCCCTCCCCCGTGGGTGCGACACTGCCCTTTATGCAAAAAGACAAAATTGAAAAGAAATTAAAAAATCCTTGGAAATATTTTAAAATAATTCCAAGCAAATGATAAAAAACACACATATGTAACAAAACCTAAAGCGAATATTGTGCATGGGAGTGTTCAAGGCTTAAAATAAATTTAATTGGATTTTGCTCTGTTTATAACCTAATCTGTGAAAACATCAGTTTCATTCAAGTGATGGTCAACTTGAACCACATAAACAGTAATCGAAATGAATATCATACTTCCAAGAACCTAAAAATTTGGGGAAAAAGAATGAAGATCTGATTTGAAGAAAATAAAGCTCTTTCACAAAAACATGTAATATTGGACCATGCTCCTTTCCTCTTTATTGACATTCATAATTATTATTATAAAAAGTGCAGTACATAAATGTAAATTCTCATGTATCACCAAGTCTCCAGTCTGCATCATCCAGCTTCAACCAGTATCGATAAAGTAATACTTTCTGCTTGCATCACTAAACAAAAATGTATAAGACTACTAATATAATTATAAAAATGAATTACCTTACAAGGTCCGTCCTGTGACTTCATATTGTTATTCCTTTACTCCTTCACTTTTAATTACATGTTTCGAAGTAATACTTCATCATCAGATAATTCCGTTTTTCGTTCAATAGAGGAACTCGTCATACATTAAAATTATTTGCAACACATAGCACATACACAAACACATATACATTAAAACAGTCTTGTCCAGCACCGGTGTGCACACTATAGAGTCCGGTGAAGCACTGTCGGTACGAGCTGAGTGCCCTACTGATGCTAATCACTATTGATTTTAGATAGGTATTTGAGAGCTGTGTCGTACAAATGATTAGATTGGAAAGATAGTTGGTCATTTAAAATTTCATCAGGATTGCTTTTAAATGCTCTATAAATCTCGAACTCCTCTTGTGCGTTCATTATTCCGCCCTTCGTGCATGAATGCAATGACTCTACACTATTATGGAAGTCACCTGGTTTGTGATTGTTTTCAGACAAGTGGTTAGCGTAGTTGGAGTTGGCGACATTGCTTCTGTTATTGGGAAGGTGTTCTTTGTATCTACATAGGAATGTTCTCCCCGTTTGACCTATGTAATATTTGTTACAGTCGGGACAGGTTATTTTATACACACCAGATTTATTCTCTAATGGAATCTTGTTTCTACGTTTAAGAGATGACGAGATACTATTGTTTGTGCGGAAGGCGAGAGTGATATTGAGTTTTTTTTTAAATATAAGGCAGTAAGTTGGTGTATTCTGATGGGATGAATTTGTTGGTCTTAACTTTGTTTGTATCTAAGTTTTTTCTATTACGTTTCTGAATTCCTGATCATTTTATCTATCATAGAGCTCTTATATCCATTGCTTATAACTATGTATTTGATGATATTCACCTCGTTAAGGTAATCATTCTCGCTCAAGGGGACGGTGTTAAGCCTGTGTATGAAGCAATTAAAAGCTGCCATCTTCTGGGAATATGGGTGGTGTGAATGGGCGTGGATGGTGACGTCAGTGGTAGTTGCCTTGCGGTAAATTCTATAATCAAGTTTGCCATTGCCCTTAATGATATTTAGATCCAATGTATATGTGTTTGTGTATGTGCTATGTGTTGCAAATAATTTTAATGTATGACGAGTTCCACTATTGAACGAAAAACGGAATTATTCTGATGATGAAGTATTACTTCGAAACATGTAATTAAAAGTGAAGGAGTAAAGGAATAACAATTTGAAGTCACAGGACGGACCTTATAAGGTAATTCATTTTTATAATTTAATTGTGACTTGGTACCGTAAATCAAAATGTTTACTAATATAAGTATCAGTAAATTAGTATTACGGTCAGTTTATTCTGTTTAGATCACTTTCGGTATTTGTCAGTGTAGGTCAAGTTCTGTGTGAAGCACTTTTGGTATCATTGTTGTCATATATTTGAATATCTGGACATACCCTTGCATTGATTTGTTGTTCCAAGCATTAATTATTGATAAACTAAAATTGCGTATCCATTGGTGAGATTTAATGCTCATAAAAACATTAAGCTGGTAGCTGAAGAGTGATCCAAAATATCATTTCTTGCTAGTTTTGTAATGTATACGTAATTTTTAGACTGAATTAATGACAGCATAGATTTTGTCAAACCTTTACATATATAAGCCCTTAACCCTACAGGGGTCGGGTTAATAATAGTTACACGAGGAGTCGTGCACGGTGGATTCCACCAGGTTTAGTAGATAATTAAAAAACATTTATAAAAAATGTAGTTAATTACCGGTAAGTAAAATGTTATTTAACATGTATTTTGTAACACAAGTCAAGTTTACAGTGTATTTCATTAATATTTTTTACATTTTGTGTTGTTTTATAATAGTTAGTTTAAACTATTGTTCTAAAATATAGGAAGATGTACAAATGTTTCCAAAATTAATCGAATTTGTATCTCTTTTTAAATTAGTATAAATGAAAATATATTGATAATAAAAGGTTGCATTCATATTCATTTTATAACCCCAAAGATTTAAAAGACTTTCTTATTAATTTCTATTCATAGTGGCAGTAACACAGAATATTGTTCTTAACAACACAAACACAAATATTACTAACGTGAAGGGTCACGCACAGTGGAAAAGACAGGTCTGTAGAACGATTGCAATACACCTGCCAACTGAAGCATCCGGGAAGAGTGCGGGTGTCATAACTGAGTAGTGAAAGAGTTTGCGTGAGAGGGGTGGAAGATCTTAAAAGCACCGCTCAGTTTTTATAAGTAAAATACAAAAACCCCGGTGGATTAGACAGTGATGCGACCCCTAAAGGGTTAATTCCATGATAATGGTTTCTACAAATCTAAAAACTTGGGCAATCCTGGAGTTCCTCACAAGTCATTTAATGATTAAAAGGCTGTAAACCGCTTATGACTTATAAAACTCTCAACTCAGTTGCTAATAGAGTAATATAAAATACAAAATAAAATACTTTACCAAATTATATTTGCCGGTTAATGCCTCAATGATTCTGTCTATTTTGAGGAGTTGTGAGTAATATCATTGCATTCAAGTCTTAAAGATTACAGACTCAAGGATTCAAATTTGATATATATAAATTTCCTATGCAGCCTCTTATTGACTACAGATTGTCAAAGTACTACTACTACTAGGTATATTCAATGTAATGTGTAAACTATACTAAATAATATTTGTCTTTTCAGAGTGGGTTTAAGGTGCGAAGCTCAATTTTTGAGTCCATTGCGACCACAGCTGTTAGTGTTAGCGATTTCAGAATAAAATAATCTCCCACATGGTACAACCAATAATCAAAATTCCCGGACATCGCTCTGTAAGAAAAGTCCTAGAAACAATGAGAAATTCAAACATTCCTTGGTGTTTGGCTACATAAATTTGTCTAAAGGTCAACCAAGTCGAAAAATTTGAGTTTTAATTGTTGCCCCAACCGTTCAAGAAGAAAAAGTAAAATACTATAATAGGAAGTGTTTGTGGCTGCAAGGGATGGGCAATCGTTGTTTTGTGGCAACATTGTTAAAACATATAACAGCAAAGCGATAATAGGTTGTGGCAACCTGTTATTTTAATAACAGTGTTATTGAATGAGACTGACTGTTTATTGTTGTTACAAGTGTATTTGAAGTGTCAGATGTTATTAACTGACTTTGTTTTTCAACTGTTGTCAAGCTGCTTTTTACTACAGTTATTGTACCGGTAACATAGTAATAAATGTTTTCAAATTTATTTCTGTTTCTGACAAAATGATTTATATGTTTAGAAAGAAAACAAAATTTTATAAATCATATTTACTGTATGAGAATAATAATTTATTCTTATTTTTTCACAAAATTAGTACCAAATAAAATAGGATAAATTAAAAAACAATAAATTATTTACGGTAGTATTATAGAAATAAATAGAAATTTCTTAGTCAAAGACTGTATTGGGAATACCTGCAAAAAAAGGTTTAGAATGTATTCTAAATAGAGAAAAATTCTGCTGATACAAAATACAGTAGAACATCAATTATCCGAGGTAATTGGGACCAGACAGACCTTAGATAATACGGTGTAGGCCATGAGAAAACCATTCAGGTGCAAATTCCCACATCATTTACATAGTTATAGGCCAATTCGGAGCCATACTTCAAAATCTATTTTATTTGGTTTTAAATAAACAAAGAAGGTTTGGTAATGTTTCCAAAATAAAAGAAATTGGATACTGTAAGCTACTGTAGTAAAAACCACAAAAATAATGCCTCTAAAGTTTTTTCATGCTCACTTTTTTAATTGATTGTCTAGCCTCTTATCTATTTGAACACCTTTGAGATACACACTTTTCAATTTCCGATTTATTTTGTCTCCAATCCTCCGACAATCATTTCCCCAATTCCTAAATTACTAGCCACTTTTCTTATTGAATCAATTACTTCCATCTAATCGTTTAATTGCTTCCCATTTTTGATTTAAAGATAAAACAACATGCTTTCGCTTTCCACTCATAATGACATTCTCACTCACAAAGTTTAATACAGACACTGACTAAAAACAAAAGAACAAAATACAGTTGCAGGGCGTGGAAACAACTTGTGGGAATATATGTTGTCCTATATATGATGTTAAGAGGAGGGGAATGTATCACAGGCCCAAGAACGCTTCGGTATTCACTTTGTACCCGTCCGCTAAATGCCACCATACTATTTCATTGGGGAGGAGGAATGGAAATGTTTACAGAACAGAATGTACAAGGCAAACAACAGTTTTGTTTTCTTTCTGCCCAATCTAACACACAAGTTTTTATTATAAATTCACTTATTGAGAAATCCTCTCAAGCTATAAATTCTTTATCGAAATCAATTCAGTTAACTTTTGTAAGTTACCGGTAACAGAATTGATTTTGACAAAGTTTTTTTTAAATTTGCCTCGGTTAATCCGGAAACTTGGATAACCCAGGTTCTACTATAAACTGTCTTGAACTAAAACGCAGGTCTAAATAAGTACAGGTAGAACTCTAAATCTTTATACAGATATAAACAAACAAACACATATTTATATAAACCTGCATTCATAGAATCACAAAACAAACATAAATGATTATGGTACTATCATAAAAAAATAGCAAAAATGAAATAAATACAAATTTCAATGTACTTACTTCTTGTGCGTGTATCTGATATCAAGTGATATCAACCACACGGTGTCTCTCATAAACAAGGGCAGCAAGTCGCCAAAAGGTGTTGTTCGACAGTACTCTTTCAAGGGTGCATTCTCCTTTAAGTCTCGCTTTAAGTATCTTTCTAGGAGCATTTTCTGGACCAGGGCATTTCAGAAGGATGTGTTTCTTCTTGTTTCTTGGCATACCAAACAAGTGGGCGAGTCAGCCAGTCCGAAACGGAAGAAGTATGCCTGAGTAATGATATGCCCGGTTCTCGCTCTGGATGCGAAAGTCGATACTGAACGAGGGATTCCCTTGTAAATTTCCAGGTTGTTAGGAGTTTTCTGTATTGAGTATAAATGGCGACCGTTTCTCTCGTTATTCCACTGTTCAACCCATTTAGATTGCAGGGTTCTGTCACAAATAGCAAAACCGGCACTCAGGGAAAGATTTCTGGATGGAATCGGGCCCAAACTGCAGCTATTCTAGCTATCTTATCTGCTTCCTCGTTGCCATGTATACCACAATGTCCAGGAACCCACTGGAACCAAATGTTTTTACCTCTGAGTTTTCCAAGCATACCGTGAATGTAATTTACTCTACGGTAGTAGTTCGATGGTTTGTACTGCTTCAAAATCTGCAGTGCACTCATAGAGTCGCTGAGAATACAAACATCCCGCTTTT
This sequence comes from Philaenus spumarius, assembly GCA_018207615.1. Lineage (NCBI taxonomy): Eukaryota > Metazoa > Arthropoda > Insecta > Hemiptera > Aphrophoridae > Philaenus > Philaenus spumarius. The sequence goes on from JAGFPH010000309.1 coordinate 508,647, forward strand.
CCACAATGGCGATGTGAGCTACGGCTGCGTCAATTGCTAACAGTTCCACGTCTGTGCTTGATATAGAATGTGCAGGTACATAGAATGACTCATTGGTGTCATCTACAAAATATCCTGCTCCAGATTTCGTATCGAGCTGGTTCAGTGAGCTATCTGTAAATATTAAAATTACATTAAATTTCAATGTATAATGAAATAGATTAACAATTACTATACAAACATATTAAATGAAAGGCATTCATTATAAAATAAAATTGATCTTTACAAATAACAGGTAACGTTCAGATCATATAATAAAAAAAAAACTTTACTGCTACACACGCACTCCCACAAAAATACTGTCTGTATTCAATTAAAATTCTCAAATTAAAAAACTTCTTAAATTTACATAAGAGTAAAAATTATATACATTTAATCCTAAAGTTAAGTTTAATCCAATACACTACAAAATACAGTCGCGCTGAAGAAATCAGAATAGGGAGTGAATATGTGACCGCACAAATGCACAGCGGTAACTAAACTGACAAATTTGTTAACCCTCCAGAACTCGCGTTAAAATGAGGGACCTGAGAACTCGTGCATGAGAATTTTTCTCACACCACCTATTTCTCTAAAAAAAATGTTGGTAAATAAAATATTTTCAACTAAAAAAAAAACATTTTTATTTACTCTAAACATCAAATACTAATATACAATAATAATATTATTCAAAATTTATCGTACAGGCATTCTGTTTTCATAAAACATTATGTCAAGCAACTTAGAAAACTAAGAAAATATTGTTTTTACAAACTATTTTGTCAATTTTATAAGTTTAAAAAAATTATTATTTAAAAATTATTTAATAGGATTATTTTTAAAAAAACATTTGTACAAACTCATATTACCTAATGTTTTTCTCCACAAGAATGACATACAACAAAGGAGTGTTCATTACAAACTGTTATTTTTGCATGTTCAGTAACTCCTTTTTTACTTTTTGTTTTTTCTCCTTGGACAATACATGTGGGATTTTCCTCTTCTACACCAGCAATCCTCTTCATTTTGTGACTTACTAATAGAAGCATGGTGGTCAGTTGTGAACGGTTAATCAGTTGAGGTTTGATGAGTTCCAGAGCCAAACTTTTGAGAAATAATTTTCTCTCTTCAATTGTAACTGTATTAAGATTATATATTATTTGTCAATTAACTCCTCCAATATTCAGAAGTGAGAAAAGTATGGTAAGTGGCCATCGACAACTTACTCGGGAAACAGTAATTTGATTTCATTTGGTCCACCACGGCAACCCCTCCTTTAGTAACGTAAAAAGTAATAATTTCTGGTTTTGCCAGATCATTTGTTGTTTCATCTATTTTGTCCTCGTTATGAAGAGTAGAAAAGCATTAAACATTCTTTTGGTTAGTTGCTTTCAGTTTATATGATGCCAAAATCCCCTTTTTGTTTTCCAAAAAGCCAAATTTACTGCTATATCTTTCTCTTCCTCTCAACACTAAAAATTCTTTTGGAATTTGTCATTTATTTTTTCTTATAGTGCCGACCATGGTTGTTCTGTTTGCAAACAGTTCAGCTTCTAATGGAAGAGAGGTAAAATAATTATCTACAATGATATTTCTCCCTGTTCCTAAAATGGGCTGAGCTAAACGCATGACTATAGATTGTGCAAAGATGTCATATTTATATGGACCATCAGGTTGTTTCCCAGCATATATCTTCATGTTGAGGGTATAAAATACTCTGTCATCTACCAGGGAATAAATTTGTATGCCATACTTTACCGGCTTGTTGCTAATGTATTATCGAAATTTACATTTCCCCCTAAATGCCTCGAACATATCATCTATTGTCAAATACTCCCCAGGCCAGTAGTTATTTTTACATCTACTTTTATAGTCTTCAAACAACTCTCGAATCGGAGCTAAATTGTCAAACGCCTTTCTCTTATTACGGGTGTTTATATTATCAAATCGCAAAGCTCTCAATAGTAAAAGATATTTTTCTTTTGCCGTGGTTGCTCTAAATATTTCTGGTGTGCTGCCATCAGTACTCCATAATATCTTTACGTTGAGGTGTTGTGATTTTTGCACCCCTGCCATATACAAGAGCCATATGAGAGCAAATATTTCTGTTGAATTAGTTTCTCGACAATCGCGACTCCTACTGTAAGGCGGTCGCACTTTATCGAGACAAATGTTAGTACATTTTACCATGTGGTCAATTATATGATCAGGAAAGAAAAGCTTCAAGCACCCCAGCCTGGTCTTTACACTTTTTGCAGCCTGTTTGACACCATAAAGGTGAGTGATAATATTCTCAATCCCCTTCTTACTTTAGCATTACTTACTGTCAATCTCCGTTTCATCGGGTTTGTCCTTTCCAATAACAATTTCCGAAGGGCTAGCTGGATCATCGTCAATTTCAGAAGTTGGTTCATCTACAGACTGCTCCGAATCAGTCTCGTGATCACTGTGCTCGAACTCCGCATCTCTTTCTGGATCATCTAATCTACCCTCGTCATCTTGCAACGATAAAATCTCATCTGCTTCAGGTTCAGGCGCCGCCCAAGAAGCATTTTGACCCAAAGTCAGTTGAACCAACAACCTTCCTCATGAAGTCATCCTCGAAAATAAAACAACTTTTCAGTTCAAAGGTACGTACGATGAAACAAAATAAAATAAAAACAGTTTTTGGTAAATCACCAAAGCACTCGCTTGATGAGAAAAACACTCACATTAAAAAAAATGTTCCACCAGAACTCACTTGATGAGAAAAACACTCACAATAAAAACAAAAAAAAGTTCAGCCAGAACTCGCACTGTGAGAAAAACACTCACACTTAACTACTCCAACTAGTAAACCTCCCCTGGTGACAGTCAGACAGATACTAATAATTGCGAAACACCTCGGGTGGCGAGAGAAGGCTACAAAGTGTAGCTCGAGAGAGCAGCACCTTCACCTATGACGTACAATACGAGATATACCTTTTTTCTTCGTGGTGTGAGTATTTTTTGCTCACAGCGCGAGTTCTGAAGGGTTAAGGGATGGTGGTATGAGACAAAAGTGCTAGATTCCCTATTAAAAATATAGTGTCAAAATTTACAAAAAAAAATGTTTACGTTTACATGTGCTCTTTTCCTATCCCTGATTCCACCCTCAGACCTAAGCAAAGTAAGCATTCGTGTGACAACAAACTGGCAGTGGCAACAGTTGGATAATACAGTCGAATAGCAATATTGAGGAGTTGTATTCATTGTGATGACTCCTCAAGAAGCGTTTGATGTTACCGTAACATTGTCCGGAGTGCCTGTTGTTAAAATAATAGGGAGTTTCCGGCAACGTGTTGCGGCGGTAAGTGCTATATGTAACTGTGACAGGTACTCTCCACCTTGTAAATTTAATAATAATAATAACGTAATATGAAGTAATAGAATAGATTAGGCAGAGATGCAGGCTTATGATATTGCTGAGATCAAGGTATAAAGTAAAGGCGGGGGCAGGGGCACTAGTTGGAAGCATCAAGAGATGCAACAGTCAGTCTGGGAACCACCGCGTCCGTGAGTAGACTCATAAATGGGGAGGGGGGAAATAATAATAAAGTAATAGAATAGATTAGGCAGAGGTGTAGGCTTATGATATTGCTGAGAGTGAAGTGTAAAGTAAAGAGGGGGACACTAGTTGGAAGCACCAAGAGATGCAACCATCAGTCTGCGAACCACCGGGTCTGTGAGTACTCATGAAAGGGGAGAATTATTCTTCCCTTTGCCTCATGTGGTTAGTTTAGGTTAGTACAGAACCAGTAGAGAGTTGATTTAATAAACGATGTTACATCAACTACCTGTTTACCGCCTTTTGTAAAGAATTTTCTCGCCTCCAACCATCCAGACAACGCCCGTAGGCTTGCACGAGAGCAGAAGGCACACACAACAAGGGAAATTGCCATCAAAGGAGGAGCCGGACTGGCAGTGAGAGGCCCGTTACATAACTGTCGCGGCATAACACTGTTATATTACATAAGCACTATCTATAGTGGTTGTGCTTTGTGGCAAATATTTAAAGTTAAGCTAATAACTGTACATTACAATGGAAAATCTAGCGTTAGGTGGGAGTGTTGCTCTACTTTATTACTCTATTTAACTTTTTACACTGGTTGAAAACTATATAGATTAAATACTCAAGGCACCTATAATGTATTAATCACTGGACTATTAGCACGAATACTCCAATTGTATTAAATTTAACAACCAATAAATACAGAAAAGTTGATTTCTAACGCCAGAAGTTCGTGCAGAATTGTGTAGAAGGACCATAGATATATAGATCATAGATTATTTCACAGCCACAATAAATAAAGGAAAAAGTAAAGTATTTTTTTTTGTAACAGCTGATTACTGATTAAAATGTCAGCGATTGGAAATAATATTATAAGTACAGGTTTACATTTTAAAAATTAGTGATAGTAGAAATCAAACAGAATTTGTGCCGAAAGTTATAATATTTCAATAGGGGGCGTCATAATTACTATTATAATATACGTATTTTTGTTTCCCCACTAAACAAATAGGCCTACTGTTATAGTTCTTATTCAAATTAAACATAAAAATTATCTTTTATTATTATTGTGTCTTTAGATTTGTTACTAAACTGTGTTTGATCAAAGTGTAATGTGGTAGAGTAATTAGTGTTTCACATTTTATTTCGTTTTCATCAATTTAAAATAAGCGTATTTGAACATCATTTGATTTGCTACATTTTGGTAATTTTTATGATTGCTGTCCCCATTTCCTTTCATTCATTGTTATTGACTTTGAATTATGAATGACGATAGTAAGTAATATAAATTTGTATATTTTAACATAAATTACAAAATTGATAAGTAAACTAAATATGTTAATTTAGGCATAAGTTTACAACACTCCATCCTGCTGGTAACTTTGCAGCTGACAACCTTTTTAGGATAGTGAAAAGTGCTACCAAATTAATTCTGTGACTAGAGACTAAGTAAATAGGGTACTTCAGGCTATTTTTTTCGTGTTTGTATCTCTGCCATAATATGGTGAGGTGGCGTGTTGTAAACTTAACCTGTTAATTTATTTTCTTTAGATTAATTCGAATACAAAGAATAAGAGGTTTAACAGCCAACTTATAGTATATCGCTACTTGTTGAAATAGTGCTACCAACTGACATATGTTTACAATCTGGAAACATAGACATACTGGTAAAAATGGAGAATGCGGTGACCAGAAGTTTTTCAAAATTTACTTGATATTCTGAAAGAACATGTTAAAATGATTATAAAAACACCAAAAATATAGAAATTAACTTCAGCCATTATTAGGCTACAAACGATACAAATAAAACAAAATGATCAAATAGGCCTACCTGTATAACTTATCTCCAGAACCAGTCACTGTATGTTTCCAAAACGTAAAGCTATATATATATATATATATATATACTGTATTATACTTAATATATTTATCACATATTTATGACAACATTTAAAATGTCAATATAGTCACTGTTTGTTCTGCCTAGATAATTTGATGTACAGAATGAACATTCAATATTCATAAATGGTTAAGCAAACACACAAAATATTATGCAACCAAAATGAAATAACAATATGTAATCTTCAGATTGTAAAAATATAAAAACTTTTGAATAACAAACAACCATAAGAAGGCAACAGTCTATATCAAGAAAATCCAGCTTTTATATTTTATAATTTGCATAGGTTGGTAGCCTACCACTACTTAAATTTCCTATTCACTTCACTACCTGTCCATCTTCCACACTTGGCCTTAACTTTCTTTCAGGATTGTAGATTTGACTGATTTCTTGGCTGTTGCGATATTTCCACGCTCATAGTAACAATAGGCCTACCTGAGCCAGTTTCGTTATACACAACCTCATTAATATACAGTTTATAAAAAACATTACCGGTACTTTACCAACATACTTTACTTAACTTTATTTAACATACCGGTAGCATTTATCTTAAATGTTTACGTTGCAGTAGGCCTACTGTACTATTAACATATATAAATAAATCATATTAAATTTATGCTAAGTAACTTTATTTTTTTAAATAAAAAATAAAAATTGACCGCAGACAAACTAGAAATCAAAAGTTGACTATATGTCACACATTTATTATTAAAAAAAAATTCTATTAAATAAATATTGTAATAGTAAAACATTGCAAGTGCCTAACCATTTTGGTGAAAGATATTAGGTGTAAAGGCAAGAAAACTAGAACGCAGAAAAATGAAGGCTAACTTTATGTTTATATGAAAAGAAGCAAGAGAAATAAATAATACTGGTGTAGAGGAAACAAAAATAGATGGTTTAGTTTATTGTGATATGGTGGTTGAACTTATAAAATAATTATATATATAGGCAATAAAAACTAATTAGGCCTACCATTTCAGTTAAATGTTCTAAGAGCACATCTTTTTTATCATGTCTTTAGCCTATTTGGGAAACAAACCTTTATTCTAGAACCCTGATGAAATAAAATAAATCCTACCCTGTAGGAATACATTCTGCTTTCAAAAAATTATTAAAAGACAGTTTATTTTCTCTGTATTATAACTTTTAAATTGAACATTATTTTCTGGAAGTTTATTTTTTTACTATTACATTTATTTTTAAGTTACAGGAAAAGACAAAAATATTGTTCTTTCTTTATTTTATAATTGAGATTTTTCTCAAAACCTTTCAACTAATTTTTCACAAAAAATGAAATAATATTATGTATACCGGTAAGGGTTTAAGTTGTATCATTTTTTAAGTTGGGTTACATTATTCAATATTTTCACAATGTTATTTATTAAAAGTTGAATAATATTTATTTAATTTTGTAATTTAATTTATTTAATCTTCAATTTTAGGAACTGTGCAACCGGTCTCCGATGTAATATGTACTAGTGCTTTTGACAAAAATGGAAAAGATATGTCGGCAATAAATGGTGATAACTGTCTCATTAATGATGAAGAAGAAGACTCGGAAAATGATAGTGACCTAAGATTCATCGACCTTAATGAAATGATGATGGTTCCTCCATTTTATCCACACATTGAAAATTCCTGGTAATTATATGAAATGTGAATGTTCTTTTAATTGCTTTACAATGTCTATATTAGAATCTATTGTTGTTACTAATTTTTGTTTCACAGAATTACTCTAATTTTGTTATATTACAATATTTGTTTAAATGGAAGACATTATTTGTTTAACATTTTCATTGCCGACACTCCAATTTTCTGTAATCTTCCAAAAACGTAACTTTTTTTGCTGTAAATATAAAGCAAAAATTTCCTAATGCATTTTCATTGATCTAGTTGTGTAGTGTTATTCTGGGAAATAGAGGAGATTTTAACTGGTGACATCCTAGGGGGGAGGGGCCCCGGGTTGTCTGGAAGGAGGAGGAGAGGGTGGTCCTAGGAATTTTGAAAATTGAGTATTTAAAAACGCCTTTTAATAATTATTTTATCATAACAAACCAATTATATAATCAAATAATTTACTATTGTTATGCCTACATTTAATTTAAAAACTAGATTTAAGGTTATAAGTAAAACTTAGTATGAAATGTTTTTATTATTAGTTTTTATATTTAAATCACACAAAACATGTGTTTTATATAAGTAATAAAATGTAAAAACACCACAAAATGTAAGTTGAGTAGTATATATTGTCAAAAGCAGTATCAAAGTTAATTTGAGCTTTTTATAAAATTAGGACTAATCATCATTTCACCAGAAAGACTGCCAATTTTAGTTTATTTTTAATTCAGTTTTATTGCTTTTAATGTACAACAGTTTATTTTAAACTGCACATTGGTTAATTATTAGATAAGGTAAAAAAGATCTTTCAAAGTTTTTTTTTGCCATTCAGGCAAATGTTTCTTTAATCTTTATGTAACACATTATAAAATATAATTATTTAAAATATCAACTATTAGGCTATTACAGGAGAAATGTTAGTTGGAAATAATCCTCATTATTAACAATCATTATAGGCCCAATCTGACTTGTTCTAAAAACCTAACCTAAAACCAGTGTAGGAAATTAATTCTAGTTTAAATCAGCTGTTATGAAAATCCATTGATCAACACCGACAATCTTTCACCAGCTGAAGTATTTTAAATTGCCTTTTTTTAAATTACTGTATACTTTTGCTTTTAAATTATTTGAATATTTCGATACATTCCCCTAAACACAGACTTTGCGTATCATATCAAATAATAACAAAAGTATTCGATGTTTGAAAACATCGATGTTTTCTAATCGATTAATCATAACATTGATGTACAAGTTGCGATGAATAGCATCGATGTTTTGTTTCAGTGTACATCCTGCAACGGCTAATTGGCCTATCGCAAGGCAACAATTAGTGAAAATAATTCAAATTAATTAGAGAAAGTTTAATTAATTAATTAGAGTAAAAGAGGGTTGTAAATAAATTAAAATTAAGAAAGGATTAAAGTGAATTAAGCATTTTAAACATAAAATTAGAGTTTTCAAGAGTTTATTTTAAAAGTAACGAAAATAAAGTCAGTTGGATTCATATAGGAGTATGACGTAAGCGTTTGAAACAAGATGCAACGAAGTACAGACAGGATTAGACAGCATCATTCAAGCTCAGAATGGCACAACTTTGTCCGATTAATCCTAGCATAAGACTACTCGATAAAATATAAAATTAGTTGTTAATTTTTACTAAATAGAAAGAGGAGAATGAGTTATAAAAAAAGCCATTAAAAGAATTATAATGAGATAATTTGTTTGGAAGATATAAGTCTAAATGTAAGATAGAAAAAGAAAAACTTTTAAGATTTTAATTGTAACAAAAAACTAAAAAGAGTCATTTGTAAAGCAGGAAGGGTTAATAATGATGGAATAAAAATAATTCCAGATTAATAAAATTTATTTTTGGGCTTAAAAAGCCAATAACATAAAAAGTCAAAAAGTAATTAAACTAAAATTTTTTTAAATGAATATAACTAGTAATAATGCATTATCAAGCCCAAGTTTTATTAAAAAATACTAAATAGTTTTTGTGAAATAAAATAAATTAACAAAAACCTTACTAATTAAAATAAAGGCAAAGCAAAGGGAAAATGGGAGTAAATCTATAGAAAATGTACAACGTATATGTAATGTATGGAAAGCCATGTGAGAAATGAAAATAAGTTAAAAAGGGGGAATGAAAAATTTAAAACAAAAGAGAGTAATTATAACAAACAAAAAGGAGTATATCTCAGGAAGTAATTAAGTTACAAAACATCCAAAACCAGTTTAGCGGTTTCAAGACAAGACAAAGAAGATAAGAACAATAAATTTTCAAATTTGTTTAATTTTCAAAAAGTAAATTTAAAAATAAAAGCATTAACTTTCGAAGTGTATAAACAGAGAAATATCAGGAGTAGGAACATCATTTGAACGAGGAAGGATTCAGAAAGTGATCACGAGTCGTTCAAGACATTCAAATCCAATTGCAAAAAATACAAAAAGTTAAAGTATCAAACTTAAATAAAAATTTTAAGAACTGGAAAACAAAAGATTTTCCTTTTCTTGCCATCGCAAAACCTCTCATATTGTTAAAACTGGCTAGTACAAATAACAAAAAATGAAATAAGGCCTAAAACCAAATTTAGGTGTTATTTAATTTAAACAATTGCAAAATTAAAGGTAATAGAGAGTGAGAAGGGGTGGTCTGTGGCAAATGGCGCAAAGAACGCGTTGGATGAATGACAAATAAAATTAAAAAAATTAAAACATTTACTGTATTTCTCATTGAGATAACGAACGAACAGTTAAAAGTGATCAGCGAGTAGTTAACCTGTTTAGAAGTAATAATAGCTATAAGAAGTGTAGTAATAAGAAATTTATATTAGATCAGTGAAAAATGTTTGAATAGTTAAAAATGGCAGCACCGTCTGTGCCGAAAAAAGTGAAAGAAGAGGAGATTAAAAAATTATTAAAAGTAATGTTAGCTAAAGAAAAAAAACATGAAGATAGGGATAAAGAATGCGAAAAAAAGGAGAAAGAACGAGAGCCTATTGAATTAGCCAAAGAAATAGAAGGCCAAAGAAAATAGGGAGTTAGCTGAAAAACAATAAAGGTTAGCTAAAGAAAAAGAACGTGAAGATAGGGAGTTAACCGAAAAACAAAAAGGTTGGCCGAGAAATTAGAACACGAAGTTGGGGAGAAGGAATGCGAAAATAGGGAGTTAGCCGAAAAACAAGAAAGGTTAGCTAGAGAAAAAGAACGTGAAGTTAGGGAGAAGGAACGCGAAAATAAGAAGTTAGCTGAAAAACAAGAAAGGTGAGTTAAAGAATTAGAACGCGAAGAAAAAGAAAAGAAACATCGTGAGGAAATGTTAGGTGCAGTAGGTGGAATAAAAGAAGAGTTAAATAGGGGAATAGAATTAATTCAGGGCAGAGTAGATTATTGAAAAGTAGAAATAGTAGAAATAAAAGATTACATAGTGTGACTTAAAGAAAGAGCAAATAGGGTTAGGTTAGAAGATGTAAACACAAATGAAAGAAAATTAGAAACAACGGTTAAAGTGTTAGGAAGAAAAGATAGGGACTTTGGCGCAACCCAAAGCATAGCAGGGGTAGAAAAACGTGTAGTTTATATCCATGCAAGTAAAGAAGGGGAACATAAAGTACAGGAATTTTGTGAAACACCAAAGGAAAGTCCCATGAAATTTATAACGGATATGGAAGATTATTTTAATGAGATAGATCCTTTGTTAGAAGAGAAGAAAAATTAAAAATAATTGAAAGATATTTGAAAGGAGCAGTAATCGATTGGTGGGCAGTAGTTAAAAGAGACAGAACAAAATATGGGGAGTTTAGAGCAAAATTTATAGAGAATTTTTGGGGTTATCAAGCACAACAAATTTTGCGAAACCAAATAGAAAATGGGAGATATAATGAGAGATGATCTATGACAAGGGTAGACTATTTCTGTAAAATGGTGACAAAGGCAAGATATTTAGATTCATTAATTGCGGAGAAATTCATAATAAATCGCTTACTAAGGCACTTTGACCAACAAATTAGGATGGCAAGCGTAGGAAAGCCAAGCGAAAGCTTTAAAGAGGCAATAGAGTTGTTATGAACTTTCGAGGCGATGGAAAGGGAAAATAGGCGAGATAATAGGGATGAATGGCCGCGAACTCAAGAGAACCTAGATAGGCAATCAGCGAGGAATATGGACTCTTCTAACCTTTCTAAAACACAATACCAAAGATCCTATGCGAATCAACTGAGTACAAGCCAAACCCAGTACCACAAAAACCCTAACCCTTCTAGCCCAAATACTCCTAAACCTAGCAAAAAAAACTAGAAAGGTTGGTCTCTGGAAAGGAACGATAGGCCTAAAAGTACAAAAATTGAATACGGAATCAGGGACCGCGGAAATAAATAAGAAAAAATTTCTTACATTTAAGTTATAGTAATTAAGAGAATAGTTTTCAGAATTAGTGGAACAAAATGAAGTTTAAGATAAGTGTTTTAGCAAAAAAGTATGTAAATCTTAAGTTAAGATGATATTGTAAAATTAAATAATATGTAAATTGGGAAATTTTTAAAACAGATTTTCAAAAAATTACAAATCAGTTTAAAAAAATGGGAATTTGCAGCAGCTAATTGGTCTATTGCAAACCAAAAATTAGTGAAATTAAAAAGAGAAAGTTTAATTAATTAATAAGCATTTTAACCTTCCAGCCCCGAGATTCGCTTGCAATTTTTCGTTAATTTTGGCTAAAAACTATTATAATTTGACCAATTGAGAAGAGAAATCAAGTTTTTTGTTTTTCTAATAAGCCTGCACTTGGTGACGACCCGTTGCAAACGTGCAACGCTAGGTGCCGCCACTACTACTATTTTGGAAACGGACGAAGTAGAAGAACGTAGGCCTAATTAAGCTATAATTTATATTACACCACCTGATGAAGCAAATCAGACCGATGAAGAGTCAGGTGATGAAGATGCAAGAGGTCTACTTGATAATTTACCAGCATCGATTTTGCGTGCTAGTGCCGAAGTACAGCTCCCAAACGAACAAATTGTTGGACCAGAACTTACTGATTATGCAGACCGGAAAGTGAACAGAGAGTGGACAATAGGGGATCTAGAAAGTAGAAAGTTTGAAATTAGATTTCAAAATAATAAAATACAGACTTACTCAAATAAGAGCTGTGTAGATATTTTTGAAATATTTGTTGATAATGAAATTATTCAACTACTAATAGATGAATCGAACCGGTATGCTATATATTTGCTAACTGCCCTAATTCAAATATTAGCAATGAGGAGATGAAAGTTTTTTTGTCAGGAAAACGTATGTTTTGGGAGAAAGAAGACGACGTACACAACAACCTTGTCACAAATGCGATGCGCCGAGACAGGTTTTTAGAAATATCGAGGTTCATACATTTGGCAGATAATATGAATCTAGACAAAATTGACAAATTTAGTAAAGTTCGACCACTGGCACAAATCTTGGGGTTTAGCGTCCCTTGCGGTACCCGAGTCTAACAACGCCCAACACTTACAAAACATCCATCCAATCACATAAACACACACACTAAACAATACAACATTCCTATTCTCACCTTCTTTTAGGAATTTTGACTGTGCAGAGCCATTGTGCGTTGGGAGTGCTGAATCATAGTTTTGACAACCTCTGGTTTGGTAAGGCTGATGTGAGCTTGCTCTGCCGAGACGTATGTGTGGTTTCTGTTCTGGGGCCAGCCACTTCGGTTCTTGGTCAGGAAGTGTTCGCGGTGTTGAAGAAAGTCGGATTCTTTTTCACAGTGGTTTCGGGTTCTAGACTGATGTTCATCCAGACTGGCAAAAGAGTGCTCGGGATCCTCACGGAACTTCGCGGTGTTGAAGAAAGTTGGATTCTTCCTCACAGCAGTTTCGGGTTCCAGACTGATGTCCATCCATACTGACAAAAGAGTGCTCGAGATCCTCACGGAACTGGGGTTCGGAGGTGATCTGATGGGCACGCCCTTACCGAGTTCGCCCGATTCCGCATAACACGATGCGCTGGACAAACAAACCCATGGTAAAAAAAACCGTCAAAACTGATTTAGGAACAAAGAGACATCTTTCAGATTCGTCTGATGAGTGTATAAACAAAGAATTGTTTAAAAAAGACAAAGGAGAGGGCTGCTCAACAACCATCTGAGTTGCCAGCTCACAAATTTTTAGTTTTTTCAAATGCGTAAAAGGATTCAGATTTTTAAAAGGTGTCACCCTTTGTAATCAACAAAGCAATTACTGGGACAGCGGACCTGTACTTTCCATTAGGAAATTACATAATGGCACCATTTTATTGGAAACTAACAGCGAGAAACAAAGTTTGTCGCTGTTAAAGATGACTTCTTTCTATGACAAAGTCAAGGTATCTGTGGAACCTCACAGATCCTTGAATTATTCAAAAGGTGTCATTACCTGTAGAGACTTGATCCCCATTAGTTTGTAGGAAATAAAGAGCAAATTAGCTAGCCAGTCAGTTCTTGAAGTCACTCGCATAATGCACAATGAAAATGGAGAGAAAAAAGCCACGGCTTCTTTAATTCTAACCTTTGGCTCACCCACACTGCCAGAGTATATCTATGCAGGTTTTTACCGTCTTTCTGTTAGACCTTACGTCCCAAACCCTCGACGTTGTTTTAAGTGTCAAGGGTTTGGACACGTGAGTTCTACTTGCACAAAGTAAGAAACATGAGGTCAATGCGGCAAAAAAGGTCATAATAGTGAGGGTTGCAATGATGACGCCAAGTGTCCCAACTGTGGCGGCGATCATCCTGCACGGTCTTTTAACTGTGAAAAGTTTAAAGAAGAAAAGCAGTTTTTATTATTATGGCTAAGGATAAAATATCTTTTAATGCCGCAAAGAAATTATATAAAACCTCTAGGCCTGCTCTAGAAGGCAAATCATTTGCTGCAGTGGCTTCAAACAAGAGTAACACTCCATGCACAAATTGTGGAGAATTGGCTAAGACAGTCAAAATCTTGACTGACCAAGTTGCTCAGCTAGTCGCCCTATTCTCAAAAGTGCCTCCTTCTGCTCCCGATTCTGCTTTAGTTCATTCAAATTCCGTTCTTCCGTCCTCTAGTTTCTCAGTATCACAAGCAGAAATAGAACCATCTATCCCTGATCTTGATCTGAGAACAAAGACGCAGGAAAAAACCATTATAAAAAAGAAAATTACTTCAGTATCTGGGGTAAAGCAATTTTTAAAGAAATCCTATACTTGTCCATCTGTAGTAACAGGAAGAAGTTCTGGACCCGTTCCAGGAAAGAAACCTGTTGCTATAAAAAGTAAAAATATAAAAAATGTAAAAAGTAGTAAAAAAGAAAATGAAAAAGGAGGTTCCCCTACAAATCCTCCTAAAAAACCCGATCCCTGTCCTTCTCCACCCCCAACATCTTCCAAGATTTGTGAGGAAACTATGGAAGTGGACAAGGACACACAACAAAAAACCATCCTGTCACTACTGGACAGGAAAATGATAAGGTTACAAAGGGACCATGTCCCTTCTAATATTTATTTATTTTAATTTGAATATTATTATATTTACCTCAATATATAATATGTACTGTTGAAATATATTTATTAATTAATTATCTACGTCCACGATCCCAAATATGAATGTGGTTCAGTGGAATTTAAACGTTATTAGGAGTCACATGGAACATCTGAAAGTTCTTGTGCGAGACATGTCGCCTCTATTCGTTTGTCTTCAGGAGACACATCTTCATAATACCCATTCTTTACATTTAAGAGGGTATTCCGTCTTCAGATCGGATTTTGTTACAGAGGAGAGAGCAAGAGGTGGCGTAACCATACTTGCTCACAACTCTGTGGATGATGTTCCCGTAAATCTGGATACACCATTACAAGCAGTAGCAATTCGAGTCGCTGTTCCTATAAAACTAACGATATGCAGCCTATACCTGCCACCAAACTATACCGTCCAATCAAATGATTTGATGGATTTAATATATCAATTAACTGCTACGATTCTGTTGCTTGGCGATTTCAATGCACATCACTATTCGTGGGGATCCTCAACCTGCAGCCCAAGGGGTATCTGCGTAGAGAGGATACAATCTGATTTAGATTTGTTTTTACTTAATGACGGATCGTTAACACACTTAGCAGCTTCGACAGGAGGTTGGACGGTCGTAGACTTGTCATTTTGTAGTCCTTTGATAGCTACAAGATTTGAGTGGACAGTGATGTCAGATTTGTATGGCAGCGACCATGCCCCTATAAAAATTTCCTTTAATGATTCCTCTTTTCTGAACAACCGAACACCTCGATGGATAGTAAATAAAGCCTTCTGGAATGATTTTACAAATCAATTTACATTGCCAGAAAATAATCAACATATTTATATAAATGAAACAGTTGATATATTTACAGATTCCATTATTTCAGCAGCAGAAAATACTATACCAAAATCTTCAACACGACCAAAATGTCCACCAGTTCCTTGGTGGAATGACAAATGTAAAGAAGCTCTGCGCTTACGAAGAAAAGCATTAAGAACCTTTAATTGAATACCGACAGGAGAAAATCTAGAAAATTATAAGATGCGTGCCAAAGCTCTCAAAGTATTCAGGCAGAGCAGGAAAGATTCTTGGACCCATTATATCGGTACAATAACCAGAACGACTCCCACATCAACAGTTTGGAAGAAGTTACGTTCTGTGTGTGGAAATGTTTCCTATGCTTCTTTGGTGGGACTGATGCAGCAGGATGGGATATTGACTACAGACAGCCATCAAATTGTAAGCATTTTGGTTCTCTAGGTTTTGGTAAGCTTTTCTAGGTTCTCTTCAACTGCTGTGTATTGTGATGCTTTTCTTACATATAAAACTGCTCAAGAGGCCATTCCATTCACTATCGGCATATCGCAGGATTCTCCGTTAAATAACCCATTTACAATGGATGAATTGAAATCTGCCTTATTGTCGGCTACGGATTCAGCTCCCGGACCCGGTAATGTTGTATATTCTATGATTAATCACATTCCAGAGTCGGGTAGGGCAGCTCTTCTTCAAATATACAATCGTATATGGGATGAGCATATCTTTCCTGATTCATGGTTGGAGGCCATAGTAATTCCTCTATTAAAACCAGGGAAAGCCAAAACTGATCCAAGTAGTTATCGTCCTATCTCTCTCACCAGTGTTCTATGTAAACTGGTGGAGAAGATGGTCAATCGGCAGCTTGTATGGTACCTTGAAAGTAACCAACTGATCTGTAAGAACAGTGTGGTTTCCGACAGGGAAGATCATCCATCGATTAGCTGGTTTTGTTAGAGTCGGCCATTCAAAATGCCTTTTTTCTTCGTCGGACACTTGTTGCAGTGTTTTTCAATCTTGAAAAGGCATATGATACGGTTTGGAGAAGAGGAATTCTAAATATATTACAATCTTGGGGTATTCATGGGAGAATCCTAGCATTTATTAAAAATTTCCTGTCTAATCGATATTTTAGGGTGCGTCTTGGATACACCTTATCAGATCGATTTTATTTGGAGAATGGTGTCCCTCAAGGCAGCGTACTTAGCATCACATTATTTGCAGTTGCTATTAATAGCATCACTGATAATGTCCGATTACCTGTCCACTGTTCTCTTTTTGTTGATGATTTTGCCATTCACGTGGCAACCAGAAACACGGCAACCGAAGAAAGAACACTGCAATTAACGATCAACAAATTACAAACATGGTCCAATCAGACAGGATTTAAGTTTTTACGCTGCTAAAACTAGATGCATTGCTTTTACTTGTTATAGACAACATTTTAGTCCCACTTTATACCTAAACGGAACTCAACTTCACTCCGATGACAATGTCACATTTCTTGGTCTTATATTCGACCATAGACTCTCTTGGAACCCGCATGTGACAAATTTGAAATCACGCTGTTTCAAGATCTTAGATATGTTACGGGTTTTAAGCGGTTCTCATTGGGAAGCCGACAGAACCTGCATGCTGCGTTTTTACCGAGCTCTTATTCGATCACGAATTGATTATGGGTCCATAGTCAAAGGATCCGGAGCTTTTCGTTCGAGTCCCAGTAGTAGTCTGCTTGTTGAAACGGGTGAGCCATCGCTCACGCGACGCAGACAACAGCTACAATTGTCATATATGTGTAATATGTGCTCCAAACCTTTGCACCCTTCATATGATATTATATTTAACAATCCATTATTTGCACGGTACGAATTTTGTAAACAATCTACTGCTCCCTATGGGATTAGAACTATCCTTATCCTCAATAATCTTGGTGTAGCACTACCTCCTATGTATGAAAATACACCATGTTTTGTCGCTCCATGGTTAATTAGAAAGCCTCATATTGATGTCTCGCTGTCTAGATATCTAAAACAAACTACACCCGATTTTGTTTACTGTCAGGAATTTATATCCATATGTAAACTATACCCATCAAGTCATATTATATTCACTGATGGTTCTAAACTGGACAATGGAGTCGGATGCGCATTTGTTCTGTCAGGAAACAGCTTCACTCATGGGTTACCATCTTCCTCTTCTGTATATACAGCAGAACTTTTTGCAATACTCAAGGCACTCAATATTGTACTAGCAACACCGGTGCACCTTCTTATATGTTCAGATTTAAGAAGTGCACTTGAGTCCATTCAAGATATATACTCTCCTAACCCTTTGGTCAAAGATAATCTGTGCTCCACGCTCAGACTTTGGCTACGGGGCGTAGGAGTATCGTTTTGCTGGGTTCCGGGTCACGCCGGTATACAGGGAAACACTAAAGCTGATCTAGCTGCTAAGGAAGCCACTTCATTACAGCCTAGCGTGAATAGAGTAATGTCGTCCGACTTTATGTCCTCTTTAAAACAAGCCCTGTTTAGACAGTGGGAAGAAAAGTGGGTAGCAGTACAAGGAAATAAGCTCCGCCAAATTAAAGATACCGTTCGGCCATGGATATCCTTAAACCACTAAAGCCGCCAAGGGGAAGTGGTGGTTTCTCGTCTACGCATTAGCCATTCTGGGTTAACCCACGGGTTTCTGATGCGTCAGGAGGATCCGCCGCTTTGTCCTTACTGCTTAAATATCCTTTCAATTAAACATCTACTTTTAGATTGTGAAAAGCTGAAACATATTCAGAAGAGGTTTTGCCTACCAAATTGCATTTGGAGGATGCTGGGTGATGACTCCCAAACCATTAATATGGTGTTAGCATTCCTCCATCAGTTGAATGTAATTGAAAACATTTGAAACAACATACATTTACATAACTTAAATACCATTTTTAGATTTATTACTTGTTATTTTAATTAGAGTTATATTCATTGTTATGTAACAGGGCCCTTTACAGCCCTGTGACAAGTTGTTATTGTGTATTTATTGTTGTTATCGTTGTTATTTTATCGTGTAGTGTGTGAAAATAAAAGTTGAATTTGTACCGTGTTTGATCGTATATATCTCAATTACTTATTAAGTCTATGAGCATTACGCGAATGCTCTTCGTTTTCCAGGCGATGATAACCACCCAGGTTTTTCGCCTTTATAAAAAAAATAAAAAATAAAAATCACTATGGTACAAGCATGGTATTTGGTATGTATGTTGCATTTACCTACTGGATAAATAATATAATACAAATTCAATACAGTAAAACAAACCATGGGTAAACTCAGTAGGAGTTCATTATGTTAGCCTAGCTTGGTAGCGAAATGCATCGAAGATCAGTAGTGTAACATTTAAAAATTCACATAAAATATAAATGAAAAGAGAAAAGTTATGTTATTGGTATGAAACCGTTCCAAGGAAACTGCCAATAAACAGGAAATTCCAATTTTTAAATTAAAACAAAAATGTTTTTGTTAATTTCTCTTAACAGTAATTAGTGTTTTATCAATCCAAATTGTCAAAATTGTTTCCCAGATATTGCATTTTATGACTAAATGGTTCATTTTATTGAAAATTGCTAAGTATAAAAGTTGTAGTTCTTTTTGTGACAATCATTTTTTATTTAAAACTTTTTTATAGGATAAATAGTTTTTGAGTTTTGGGGGAAAAAGTTGTTTTTGGACTCCATTTTCCAAGATGGCGGCCATAGCACAGGTTTTTTGCGATGACTTTTAGTAGGTTATTACAGTAGCTAATTACAACATATGTACCAAATCCCTAGCTTATAAGAGTTTTTTTTAGGTGATTTGTCTAACATAACTGGACTATAGGCCTAGATCCTTTTAATTAAATTAAACATGTCATGTAACATTTAAAATTTTAACATATAAGTTAAACAACTGGTTAAAAAGATTTACTTAGGCTACTCATATCAATTAATTTACATGTACAAACAAAGAAATCATATCTAAAATGTTTATGGAAAAATCAAATAAATATTTTAAACTATACAAATCAAGATTGAAAATGCATACAAAATAATAATAGGTAAATAATTATACTTGAATATATACTGTTTGGTACCAATATATGTATGTTTCGCAAATTTCGCAACACAAATTATACTCCCAGAAAAGAGTGTGTACTCAAAGTTCACTTGTTATTATTTTCAAACATTTATTAATAATTATTCTCGAGAAAGAACTCCCTTAATGCAGAACACAATTAAACTGTGTGATGATTAAACTTGCAATTGCAATTTTATTTACTTTATCAAACATGATGAATGTCGGTGGCATTACCACCGTCTGTAATGCCTCGTGTTTTTTTACAGAATGACGTGTTGATGGAAAACGTTTTCATTAGTGGGAGTTGTGATTCCCTGCTTCGAATGTTCTAGACGGTTCTCAACTACCGCTTTGGAAGGTTCAAGAAAGTTCTTAACCTTTCTAAGTTCTAGAAGAATTGTTGACTTTGCCGCGAATTAATACTTTTCATTTTCAGCTGTTTCCGCTAACGTGCTCAATTCACATCCCGCACTTTTGATTGGTCCTTTCTACTATCCAATTTCAAACCTACGTGTCTGCAACTACGCTATTTTACATTTCAAAAGATTTTGTCTCCATATAATTTTTCATATATAGATTTACAATGATTTGGTATTTTATACAAATTAGATTTTTCCATAATGCATACATGAGATTTGATACATCCTTGCCTTGAATCTTTGTTTCAGTGAAGCAGACAGAATGCAATACATGGAGGAACAACAAGAGATGCTGAACTCTTGTCTTATTGCATTAACAACACACTTTGCACAGGTTAATATTTATTTAATACTATAGAATGTTATCACCTGTTTGAAAATACCAAAGTAGATACAGTAGAGTCCTGGTAATTCGAGTCGCGATAATCTGAGGTTCCGTGTAATTCGAGCTATAAATAGCGCCTTCAATATACAAAAATACCATAGAAACAAACTTTCCCCGCCACTGTCGTATTCCCCACCCCTCTCTTACACCAATCCAGGTGTATCTAAAAATAAATCAGTTCCACTACCGTATTGTGTACGAGATTTGTTTAGTCGCTGTTTTGGATGCATCGCTACGCTATGTTGAACAACAACCCGAAGCTACTGCAGAGATATCTATTACTCTGTCGTTGGCGTGACATCGCTGTTCGTAAACATTGCAGTGTAGTTAAACAAAAAACTTTTTATGATTTCTTTAAAAAGTAAATTTATATTTTTGTACTGTATATAAAATTACGTTTGTACCTCAGTGTTCAATACAAAACAGTGCATTAAAACTTCCATTTTTGTGGTTATACGAGGACTATATATAAATGGTAGTTTTATTTTGGCCTCAATTCCGTGTAATTCGTGTTTCCCACAATTCGAGGTACTCTCGGTCCCATTCAACTCGAAATATTGGGACTCTACTGTATATACTAATAATAATATTAATTCGGTCGAAATTAATACAATTATATTTTGTATACAAAAAGCTTAAAAAAGTAAATAATTCCTTTCGGCTTAGCCTACAAGCGCAGGTATATTTTTGAGTTCCTATTTACTACCATTTACTTCAAAGTTCCCATAGTCAAAGCACTAAACAAATTAATTCACCCTTGGACTCTGGGTTGCCGTTATAAAACAAAAAGATTTTGGTAATATTTAGAACATTTTCAATAACATTGAATGGATTTGATACTGTGCCTACTAATAGAACTATGAATTTCTAGCAAATTTCTATAGGAAGATGAGCTATTGCAGTGACTCTTATGGTGAGACCTAAGGTCGGGAGTGGTCAATGAGTACCGATCATGGTCCCCAGAACACCTTATGGGATGTCGTTTACAATTTTATATATATATGTGTTCACACACTAATGCCGCATTTTATGTCCGATTGGCCAAAATTTCGTACACACGTTAGTTTCTAGTTCACTCGGACGAGTTCATTAGCCAAAAAATCCAACAACCGGAAGCATGTTTTTTAATGGAAGTAAAACATTTTTTGAGATTTTTCATACTAAAATTATACTTTATTTTGGTTTTATCTAAAAAATTAAATAAAAGAGTTTATTCTGCACATTTGGTTTTTTACACTACCTTATAGCCATCTGGTTCGAACAAAATGTAAAATACCATAAAATTATCCGGTTCAAATCGACGTGGAACAGCTTCCCATCCGAGGCCGTCAGCCGGTATTCAAAATCGCAAAGCGAATCAGTCCATAATCCGAAGTCGCAAACTCGCAAAACGAGTTTTATCACTGCAAGTGGAACGAAGCAGCGTGTGAGCCGGGGCTGGAGGCTGGGATGAAAACAAATTCTACAAATATATTTCATACGCGCAGGCAACTATTCAGCACCTTTGTGAGCAGACCAATTTTCCTAATATTTGGTTGAAAGCCTAAAACATACAAACTAAATTTTTTAATTCGATCAACTCAACGTGAGCGGTTCAGCTGCGTGATTGAATAATTTTAAAGTTTTTCCTACTTTTTCCATCGCTTGTACTAAGGGCGGCTGTTATCAAGAAAGATTTTGGTAATATTTAGAAGAGCTACAACAATTTTGAATGCTCTTGATACTGTCGATTAAGACAGTAATGCATTTTTTTCTGCAACGTCATTTTGTTCAACCCTTGGAGTTGGTCATATCAAAAATTATTTGATGCAAAAGTATTAGAAAATATTTATAAGATTTAGAATAACTTTAAACGAATTTAAATTTATACTGCGCCTTGATAGAATAAAACTTGAACACAGAGTTTTGTTGGTACACCTGTATGCACGAATATATGGTGTTATCTTTTGGGGTGACTCTTCGATGAATGAGGTTAGTAGAGTGTTATGTTTACAGAAAAAAACACTAAGAATTATAGTAGGTCTAAACAGAATGGCATCCTGTAGAGAAGCGTTTAAGGAATTAGGCATCTTAACTTTTCTATGTTTATATATATTTGATCCATTGTTGGAAAAATGGTCAAACGGTGCACAACACAAGAAGTTCTAACCTTTTAAGACATCAGCCTCATAGGCTGAATGTTGTGAAAAAACGTCCTTCTCATGCATTTGTGGAATTTATTAACAAACTTCCAGATTATTTACAACTGGAGGTAAATTTCATAAAATTTAAAAATAACTTAAAAAGGCTTCTGTCTTCAAAGTCCTTTTACTCGGTAATCGAGTTCATCTACCATACGTTTTATAACAAATTTTACCTTGTATCCGTCGTGTGACTTCGTTCAGTGTACGTTTATGACGCGTTTCGAAACATATGTTTCATCATCAGATAATAAAAGTTACATTACATACAACACAAAAACACTCAACTCACAACAAAACACACACAATTATGACATGTAATCCGGGTAGACGTCTACTTAGAGTCACGGTCGAACGACTACTGACTGAATTCAATGTTTAGTTGATAGAGTCCGATATTCTTATCGCCGAATCATACAATATGTTGGACTGAAACGCTCAAAAATGGATAGGTTCAAAATTTGTATTAAAATCGGTGAATTGGTGATTGGTGTCTATTAAATGGCGAGCGTAATTTGATTTGTTTCCGTCTAGGTTTTTCTTTGGTAGATGTTCCTTAAACCGTTTTAAGAACGGCCTCCTGGTTTGGCCTGTATAGAATTTATCACAATTATCACAATTGTTCCTATATATCCCAGTTTTTTCCTCCATCGGTCTAAGAATTTTGCTGCGGAGAATTTTCTGTATATTGTTGTTTGTGCGGAAAGCCACAGTTATGTTGAGTTTACGGAGAGTGTTGCTTAAAATTCTGGGGAGAATGTTGCCGTACTCGGTGGACACATATTTGGTTTTTGTTTTGTCAATCTGCTTGTTTGTATGTTTTTTAACCGAATTGAACATTGAACATTGAATTTTTGACCATTGAACATTTGTATCCATTGGCTACGGCTATGTGTTTGATGGTGTTCAATGTGAGTATACGGTGAACAAAACTATTGTACGCTGCCATTTTATGGTTAATGGGATGGTGTGAATTGGCGTGAATTGTGATATCCGTGGTGGTAGGTTTCCTGTATATTGTATATTTAAACTTGTCCTTATGTTTTAATACGGATATGTTCAGAAAATTTAACCTATTGTCTATTTCAAGTTCAAGGGTGAATTGTATGTTACGGTTTATGCTGTTCATATACTTCTTTAATTGTTCTATTTGTCTTAATGTCCCACCAGAAACTAAGAAGGTGTCATCAACATAACGGGTGTAATGAACTATTTTACCACTGAATTTATTGCTTTTGCTAGAAGATATGTGTTCTAAAAATGGTTCGGATAAAATACGTTTAATTAAGTTTGATTTCTTCGGGGTGAGTTTTGGCTATATTGAAAAATCTAATTTTGTTTAGTAGTGGTTGTGTTACATTTTAGCGATGGTTAGTGTGATAGTTGTTGGTTATTACCTTATTTTATTATTGTTATTAATTGACTATTATTTTAATTTCACGATATTTGAATTGTTTATGTATATGAATTAGATTTTGTACATGTTAGCAAGATTTGGTAATTTGACCTGGCCAAACAATATTTTGTACCACGGCTATGAAATAAAATGAATGAAATGAGCATGCACTGTCTCCTCTATCTTCGTTAGAAAGCGCTAGTAGCAAAGATGGCGATTAGTGAACAGAAAGCTTTTTGTGTTTTATAGTTTGCAAGGACTGAATCTGTAGTTACAGTGCAACGTGCGTTCCGTATTAAGTTCAAATGTAGTCCTCCGAGTGATAATAACATCCGTAGATGGTATCATCAGTTTGAAGAAACCTGTTGTCTTTGTAAAGGGAAGAGTATGCGATGACCAAAGAGTGACTGAAGAATGTGTTGAACGAGTTATCAGAGAGAGTTATGAGAGTCTTTCATGCATAGCCCCAAGAAATCAGTTCGGAAGGCTAGCCATGAATTAGCAAGTTCAGTGATGTCTGTGTGGAGAGTTTTTTAAAGCTTACAGACTACGGTTTACGTGCCAACATTGCAAACGATATGTTGCTGCATGACGATGAAGATATTCCACATTTCACTTAAGTGGGCATGTGAACACTTATAATGTACGCTTCTGGAAGTCAGCAAATCCCCAGGAGATGGTACAGTTGCAACAAGACTTCTCTAAATTGAATGTTTTTAGTGTCATACCCAAGCGGAAAGTTTATGGGCCTTCTTTTGTTTTGCTGAAGCAACTGTAACTGGTGTTTCTTATCTTGATGCACTACAATTATGGCTCTTTCCTCAATTGGAAGAAGCTGAACTACAGAACTTTATTTAGCAGCAAGATCGTGCGCCGCTTCACTGGTATAACTCGATTGGTTAAAGTACGTTGTATCCTACCTCAACTGTAACTGGTGTTTCTTATCTTGATGCACTACAACTATGGCTCTTTCCTCAATTGGAAGAAGCTGAACCACAGAACTTTATTTAGCAGCAAGATCGTGCGCCGCTTCACTGGTATAACTCGATTGGTTAAAGTACGTTGTATTCTACCGCTAGATTGGCTGCGGCTGGATAACAGATCTTGTTTCTCATGGCCTCCACGTTCTACGATTTTGATGCCATGCTATTTTACCTTTTGGGGGTTCATAAACGATCATGTGTATGTGCCTCCGCTACCAGCTGACCTACCTGACTTAAGAAACAAGATTGAAGCAGTGCTGTTGTAACAATTACTCCAGACAGACTGAACAAGGTTTGGTACAAACTCGGCTATCGACTTGATTTGTGCCGAATGTTCCTCACATTGAACACTTGTAGGAAAAACTGTACGCGTTGCTTTTTCATTTGATGTAGGCTTATTATTGTAAGTTAAATGTAATAAATACTTCAAAGCTTTAAAACTCCGATATTCATTTTGAAACACCCGCGGTACTTCATGCCTATGTTCGGCCTCGCTTTGCAACAACGACAATGACCCCCTACAGTCCTGATTTAGCATCATCAGACTTTTTTTTTTCTCAAAACAGGTAGCAGAGTTCTTTCGTAATGCTATGCAAGAGCTGGTGCCTCGACTTAGCAAGTGTTTAGATATTAATAGTGACTTGTAAAAAAAAAAATTATGCTCATATTATTATTTCCTATAAAAGTAATGTTTACAAATAGAGTTTTTCTTGTTCTATTACAAAACGGTTCTTACTGTAAAAAAAACCCTTGTAATTTTATGTTTCTTTTTAATAAAATGGAGTTTTTTGTTTTTACCTTTATATTTTCATAGCTTTATCTAATGTTTTATTTTGTCTTTTTGTTCTTTTAGGTACAGTTAAGGTTACGACAGATTGTAGATGCTCCACCAAGTGAAAAAGAAGCTTTGTTGAAGGATCTGGAAGAATTTGCTTTTCGTGGGATTCCTGAAGTTAATTGTGACTTATCTAAGAACACAATCTTAAGTGATGTATGAATTATCCTTCAACTTAAAAGTTTCGATCAAGTAAATTTCACTTATACTTTGTATTGACCATCTAACCACTAACTAGCGTCCAATAGACATGAAATTAAAATGTTTTGTGATAATCCTTGGAGATATTGATTAATGTTTACAAAACAAATCGAAAATAACTCAATATCGTATCGATCTTGTTGCCAAAATAAAATTCAATTCTTGGTTGTGCATTTCTCAATTCAGTCTTAAATTATTTGATATGGTTTTAAAATCTCGAGTTTTATTTTTAGTCTTTTTTGTAGTATTTAAAATGTTAGATTAGAATGAAAAGAAGTTTTCAAAACAACTCATTAAGGAAGAGGTTAGGATATCACAATATCTTATTTAAATTACCTTGACACTGAAGAGAAATCATTTAGCATAGTTAAGATTGGGTTTTATTTGTCGTTGGGATTTTAGTAAAATTAATAGTTGCCGATGTGCTATTTGATGTAACGTGGCAGACGTAATTACTTGAACTATTAATTTGGTAATCTATTGATGCTTTACTATTGAAAGTTATCAGCTGACCGTTGTGCCAAGGTATTATTTATTTAATGTAATGTTGCGGATGTGATAACTTGATGTTAAAATAATATTTTCTTGTAGTATTATATTGATTATTCCAAATAATAACATTTACGCAAAATGTATTAAAACAAAAATATTGAACGATTAAATCCACAAGTAGGTATTGATGACAAA